>JAYRBW010037071.1:0-11860 GCA_036023295.1 Invenusta paracnida | reverse complement strand
TATCTACTCCTAGCGAAAATAGACAATTTACCACATATCATAAATAAATATTATATTGTATATTAATATAGACAGATTTTGTGTCTGTTAGAAGCTAGCTAAGTATCAGAGATTGGTAACTATATGAAGTAGGGGGTTTGTCTGTTTTTAGAATTTGATGTGTTATTCTTTATAATTATTAACAGTGTCATTGATTCACCATTCATTATAAAAATATTATTAGGTTGTTTGTCAATGATTTTAATTAAAAAATATATATATAGGCGCACGTAGTAAAAAAATCTACCTGTCCACACGGACAAGCTATCAATATTTTTACTTGTCCATTGGAAAATTTACCTTCACGGACAATCGGACAACCCTTATTTCGAGGACTGTTAAGTTGCTTTATGTTAATCGTGTCAATGAATAAAAAATGTCTGCTTTCTAGTTTTTTTATAAGCAATATCATCGTCATCAACTATTAGTTTTCAACTTTCTTGGTTGTCCGATCCTCTGTTCAAAGAATGGCTTGCCCTTGACCAAAAATCAAACCAATTGTGCTCGTTGTGTGGTTTGTCACAATGTATTTACAAAGAACACGATTAACATTAAATCAATGGGGCGTTCAGCCTTAGTATCACATGGTAAAAGTGCCAGAGCATGCCCTTAATCCGAGCCAGATCACTAAAAGAAGAGTTGAAAAAAGTCTGCAGCAATATTTAGGCTCTTGAAAAGAAGAAGTTGGCTGACAATTGATAGTTTTATTTAAAACTTGGGTTTGTATTTTATTGTATATATATGTATTATGGAAGGTTTTGTTTTATAAGAAACACTATATTGCATTTCCTTTAAATGCAATAAACATTGTGTTGGTGTTTTGGAATTTTGTGTTTTGTCTTATGTGTCAGGAATAAGTTGGGAATTTTATCAGGCAGATGTAGTGGCAACCCTGAATAATGCAATAACATATCATAAGACATTTAAGTATAAGGACAGTGATATAAAGTGGATAGATAACAGTAATAGACTCAAACAACCTGCTGTTATTTACTGTAAAGTTTAAATAGTGTGGATATTATAAGCTGAGATTCATTTGTAATTTACTGTGCTACTTGTAGTTTGGCATATATGTTATTTGTGCTTTGTAAAGACTGTAAAGTTACCTAAATTCAAACAGAACCATTAACAGAAAATAGAAATTCATATTATCAGTAGGTATTCATATGTTTTGTTTGTAAATTCTGTAAATTAATATATAACTTTTCTAAAATACACAACAATTGTAATAATAATTACCTATTATTACAACATTAAACTGTTTTTACAAGTTAATAATATAATTATAGCTATGAAATGCATACTTAGGTAATTTATATGTTTTACACATACTAATTTATTTTTTTATCCTCAAGTAAACTTTATATTATTTTATGGGTGGTTTTCAATTTATAAAATATTTGTAAATTATGAAAAATGAGTTTTAAATTTTCATTATACAAAAATATGTATAAATGAGTTATTTATAGTGTAAAAGCCTTAGCATCCAGTTTCTGAATCTGCTTAGCATAAACATTAAAGGATATAATTGCTAGGGTTCTCATTTTTCACTTTTAAGTGGCTGCTCTCATAAATCATATCTAGCTATAGTATGGCTCTTCTTGCGCACCCTTGTTGTAGGTCAATGAGCACATAGTGAATTTCCATGGCCTTTGGAAGGAAGATCTTTCCTCAGTAAATGAAGCCAGCTAACTACTTAATATCTTATTGTGTTGTATTTTCTTTACAAAATGCACTCGAGTGTAATGCTAAGAAAATGGCAAAAGGGCATAGCTCGAATATTAGATACTACTGCTCCATATATCACAGGAAAAATAACATTTATAACACATGTTATATATAGATACTTACAAAATGATAAATCACTTAATGAACTATTTCTAAGATTTATGGCATACACATGCTTTTTAAATTAAACTTTCTTGAATATGTAAATGCTTATTAAATGGTTATTGATAGTTAATTTATTTACACTTTTCTGCATTATACCTTTTCTATTTATTATTCTGATATAACTTAATTTTCTCTTCAAATTACATTTCAGATTATTTCAATATGTACATTAAAAGGGTATGTACAAGTTACTTAAGATATATATTGTAGATACATTGATATATTAAAATGTGAACATGTGTATTTATTTATAAATTAGGTTATTATCCAAGGCTTTAGAAGTTACCGTGATCAGACTGTACCAGAAGAATTTAATCAACATCACAACATTATTGGTAACATAATGGTTATATTTATTACATTTATTATTTGCTAATTTCAGTTATTATATTTATTAACTATTATATATATCAACATATAAATTTATACTTCCTAAAGATTTTCTTTGAATTACCTTTAAAATAAAATTTTAGCATATTATTTTGATAGACTATTGTGATGGTTTTTAAGTGATTATATAATTATAATGACTATGCAAATATTTCTTGTAGTATTTTGTAGTACTTTATTTCATACTTTTACTTTACATGGTATGCCGACATTTAATGATATATTATTATGTTTTCAAAAACCTATTATATTTTTGTATGTATATATACAAAGTATATATTGTATAAGTATAAAGTATGTATTATACATATGTTTTATAAAAATGTTGTAATATATTTAAGTTGTATACCACTATTTAAAAATACCACTTAAAATTAAATAGTTATGATCCATTTTCAATGATGATATCATTTTCGTTATTTTTATATGTATAATAAATAGCATTTTTCGAAAAACGTCTCAATTAGCATCACATGAACTGTTTTTGTCACAACCGTTATGTGGCTGACAATTGCTTGTATTAAAAAAATATGTAAATGTTGCAGGTAAATAATTAATTGTACATTCGTAATTTTCGATCTGTTATTGTATAATTTAATATTATTTAGGTAAAACGTTTAGATAGCAACCACTTCACAATTTTGTGACATTTAACAATCAATACTTTTAAATATCTATTTTTCATACTATTTTATTTGCATAGGTACACAAATATAATTTGGAGCATTTCATTCTTTTAAATCTATTTTTAAAATACGTATTTAATTAATTTTATCCACTGACATATTCAAATTGTCCACCGAGTACTATTTTGTTATTAGTTTTTTTATGTAAAGTAAGGATAATTTTAAAGATTTAATAGTTTTACATCGTTTTAAAGTTAAATCTTAGGTACTAATAGACCGTTTATTAAATTTCAATAGGCACACATGATATTATATTAAAAATGTAAAATGTTTTCGTGTCACATTGAGTTTTTCACAATTTTTCTAAACAAACTATATATTTAACAAATTTGATCATTTAAGCTAATATTAATATTAATTTTTATTAGTATTGTTTTTTGTCAGGTACAATTCACACCCCTTTTATTTTGTACGCTTGTATTAACATTACTAAAAATAAATAATAATATATAATTTTAATATGTTTATGCTTTTATTTACCATAGATATTGTTTCTACATCAAACACCAAATGTTGATGTATAGTACAATATCTATGATATTTACTTTTTAAAGATTTATTTTACTTGTTTTGCAGTTGGTCGAAATGGATCTGGAAAATCAAATTTTTTCCAGGCTATTCAGTTCGTGTTGTCAGACGAGTATAGTCATTTGAATAACCAAGAACGCCAAAATTTGCTCCATGAGGGTACTGGTCCTCGAGTAATTTCAGCTTATGTAGAAATTATTTTTGACAACTCTGATAATAGAATTCCGGTGAGTAGATTAGTACTATATATGACTTATTTTATTGAGATATAATTTATATGAAAGTATGGATAGTATGAGTTTACAGATTTGTGATTAAATAAATAGATACATAAATATTACCACTCATTTCGTTTTTTATAAAGTCACATAATTTTGAGAACAGCAGGAGTAGAAATCCTTATTCGTCTCTCATTCTGTGAATATCTTTCACATTATTGAAATTCAGATTACTTACAAATTTTTTGGGCATAGTAAAGTGATCGTAAAACATTGTTAGTCAAGTGGATAATTGTCAACTGGATTTTTATAATGTGTATTATATAAGAATATTTTTGCATTCTGATTCCTGTACATATAATTTTTTAATTTTGTTTGAAAAAAGATTTTTTAGAATAAAGTGGTATATATTATATGATGTGTTGAATAATCACATAATAGTGATATGATGTGTTGATTATGGTAAAATCAAAGATATTAACTTTGCTAATCATTTTTCTATTGTTAGATTCTATTTTTTAATGTTTTATTTATTTATTTGAAAACTTATTTTATCGTTGAGCTGGTGACAGAACTCAATATTATGTTTTCGTGAGTTAAATGCTTTGACCATTTACTAAATGATTTTTTATAAAATATATTTGATTTATTTTATGCTTTCATGTATTTTTAACGAAGTTCATAATTTACAACAAAATATACGTTTGACGGTTTCTATTTTTTCTTAAATCGTTTTACCCTTTCTAGTTAAACATTGAACGTTTCTTCTGTGAAAAAGATAGGACTACACTTATATAAAAGATATAGTAAAATATCTGATTATATATACGAGTATACGTCATATTATCAAAATACACATTTACGAAATAAATATTTTTACTTTATTTTAAACTAGTTTGACAAGAATGAAGTATCTCTTAGGCGAATTATTGGCAGCAAAAAAGATCAATATTTTCTTGATAAGAAAATGGTGACGTAAGTAATTTTTGTTTTGTTTTCTACATTTACACACATTTTTTACATTAAGTTTTTACATTTATTAATTTTATCTTTTTAGAAAAGCAGATGTTATGAATTTACTTGAAAGTGCTGGCTTTTCCAGGAGCAATCCTTACTACATTGTTAAACAGGGAAAGGTAAGTTATTTATATTAAAGATTTTAGAAAATATTGTAATCTATTTAAAGTAACTTGCTAGTTAAATCTGTTTAGTATTGTACTGTACTTTATCCATGACTATTTTTTATAGTACTGTTAGTAATATAGGCTTAATGTAGCTGTATATTTATTATATTTATTCTTTATATATTGATAGATTACTCAGTTGGCTACAGCTCCTGATCACCAACGCCTGAAACTGTTGCGTGAAGTGGCTGGAACTCGAGTCTATGATGAAAGGAAAGAAGAGAGCAAATTAATTTTCAAAGATTCTGGTTTGTTGATTTTTGTATGTTTGTGAAATATTTAGAAAACATTTATATTAGTCATTTTGCAGATTATGAAGTTATTACAAGGCGGTGTATATTCTGTGTTCTCTATATTTATAAATGAGATAGAATTTTCAGATTTTGGCAAAATTGAAATATTTATGAAAATGATTTCGAGTTTGATTTTTACAGATAACCATATAACGATACAGTTGTAAATGTTTTTTTAAATAATAGCACATTTTTAGATATTAAATGAAGTTATGCATTTTTAAGTCCTGTTCATTTCATTTTCACTTAAATTAGTAAATATTTTATAATTTCTTAAACTGCATTCCTCTACATTTTGTTGAATACATTTTTGATCGATATCTATGTCGAATGGTTTGTTTCCCGATAATGAATACAGATAGTTTCGATGAAATTTTAAAGTATTTAGCAATATTTTAATAAAGCATGATTATATATTTTCAGTTTCTTGATATCAACTGTAAGAATCATTCACTTAAATAAATGTAATATATAGGTCTTTTATGTATAGAATTTTATTTTTTTACTTTGATATAACTATAAGTAAATAAGGATTTCATCTTTTGTTATAAATTTGATTACATTTATAGTTAGTGTGCAAATCCAAATTCGCTCAAAAGCATCAATCATTGCTAACTTTAGCCTATTTTACTTTCTAAAAGCATCAATGATGCAATATAATATATTACTGGCTTTATGGAATAGCAACTAAGTTAAAATTCACAAAATATATTAGGAACTGTATATCAAGGATAATTAAGATTTCATTTTTAATATAATCACTGTTTACTGAAAAATTGATCACTCAAAATGACATAAGTTTAGTGACAATATTAAATTTTACTCATTATTTCGAATTTTGTTCTTAAATATTATTATATTATAATGACTTTACTGATAATTTTTCTATTCGGATATTCATTAAAGTGTGTTTACATAAAACTTACTTTCGAACTTGTGGGTATACTATAGCCAAAGATATAAATTCTTCAATTTTGTTTGTAGCATATCATACAGTTTGTTTGAAACATATTTGGATTACTTATAGCTTACAATTAAACATACTGTGGCTTTTTATATTGCTCAGAACATTAGTTACTTGAAATTTTCATCGTTTATTTAATATTAAAACCATCACAAAGTATACATTACTCCTAATTGTTGCTGAATTCTATAGATTCTACAATTCATACAAAGGAACCAATCATTCTAGAGAAATTGAAGTTAAAGCTGATATAACAGAAAAAGCACAAATCCATCCATTAAACTTAATAAACGGAGAATTATCAATATATTTATTACCAAATTAGACCATTAATAGATTATTCAATTAAATAGGGTTGCCACACAACCCGAAAAACCCGGAAAACTCATTACAAATCATATAATAACTTTAAATCCGGGAAAACTCCTTAAATATATAAGTTTATCGATAAAAATAATTTTACTTGATATCTATAACTTTACAGGTAGGGCATTGATCTTTTTTAGAGTTATGAAATGTGCTTGAAAAGAGACTCTAATTCGAAACTGTTTATTATAATATAAATATAGTCATTTATTAAAAAAAAGTTTCGATGTAGAACTTGACTTATAACATTTTAAAAGAAATTCATTGATTATTTGTTCTAATATTTTTTGTAGTGTATACCTGTAGTAAAGAATTTATTGAATATACTTAATTCATAATCATTTTAGTGAAACCAGGTAACTCCACATAACATTTATGTTTAGATTTTCGAAAACAAGATTTTGAGTTCGGCCAAATCGAAAAAATTCTTGAATTTTGGGTAGAATTTCGAACATTTATTATAACTATTCTCGAGAAAATAATTGAAAAGTCACCAATTTATATTTCTTTTGTTGGTTAGATGCAATGTCTTGATCCTTTTTTTTCATTAATCACAATATGAAAGCAATCCAGACATTCCAGAATATTCTTCTTCAAAACCAAGTACGAGAGAAAGAATGGGATGCCATACTAGCAGAAATTCGAACAATTGGTTGAAAATTCTCAAATCAACATATCTCATTCGACATAATCAGTGAAAGAATGGATGAGTTTTAGTACTTTTATCTCTCTAATCGGAAAGATCTTGTATATTTATGCAGTCGTCAATCAACTGTGTATCTTGTCTCATGGACAATCGATTATTGAAACTGCGGAAAGGTCCAAATAATAACATCCATATTAGCAAATCAAATGCACTGAGGAATAAAGGACGAGTGAACTCCTTATTTGTTCAATGATATTAAACATGTTATACACAATTAAAACACAAAATTATTAAAACCAGGGAATTCAGCAAAATTATTAATCAGTTTATAGGGATAAATAACAATAATAAAAACTATTACTAGCTGAAGAGTTACGATGGATTATTATAAAACATATCCATGTTTTATCTTTAGGGTGATCTTTATTTGGGGTTAATATTCCACAAGTAAAAACATCGTATATGCAACTGTGACCTTAAGTATTTGTCTTAAAACTTAAACTTGGCGAGTTTTTAAGCATTTAAATAAAATGTGCAGTGCTATATTTACGTGTATAAATTAATATGTTCTACGATATTACTTTTACTATTATTAATTATCAACTTGTATATGATTAAATTTGTTATTACATACAAGTAAATGCAAATATTTATTATTCATATTATAATCTATTATCATGACTGAGGCTACTAATTATGAGGTTAAAGTACCTTTATTAATTGGGTTCGAAATTTATATTTTAAAAATTAAGTACAAGATTAAAGACTAATTTAAGAAATACACATTGGCGTGTTACTGTTTTAAAAATGGGAGTGCTTATAATTTTACGAAGTTAGAAAGCAATTATCTTAACCTATCCATATTAATCAATGGAGGTAACATATGAATATTAAACATTTTAATAACAGTTTACTTTAGTTGTTACATATTTTTACGTGGTTTACATAAAAATACTTTTACTTTTTGAAAAAGAAATGCTAATTACTTTTATCTGAATGTTTCCGAATAATTTATTCTGCCTGTGATATATTTTGGTCAACCATGTTATAATGCAAAACTACTTTTGTAGTCATGCTACATCTACGTAGTGTAATTTTAGTTTAATTTAGTAGTAATAGATTTCAATATTTCATATCTAGTAATACTTTTAATATATTTTAAATTTCTTTAGATATTGTACATAGAAGAATTGATGAATACGTTATGCATGAGTCAAGGTTTTTAATATACATTTTTTGTTGTTTCGTGTGTGTTCTAACAGAGGCAAAGCGGGATCAAATCTCTGACCTGCTTCGTAACATAGAAGAGCGACTGTGTACACTGGAGAACGAGACGAAGGAGTTGAAAGAGTATCAGCGCTGGGACAGGGATCGCCGTGCACTCGAGTATACCATATTCGATCGAGAGCTCAAGGACACGCGAAAGAAGTTGGAAGATCTGCAGAACAAACGAGAACAAAGCAGCGAGAGTACCGCGGAGATACGAAAGTCAGCAAAAGAGTGCAATGATGCCATAGAGGTACGTAATACGATAGATACAGCCATCTATATATAATATTATAGGTTATATGTTCATGTGTTATGTTCATTATAATATGTATGTTATAACTATATGGTCAGTGGGTTATTGTTATAAATATAAAAAA
Organism: Invenusta paracnida; assembly: GCA_036023295.1. NCBI lineage: Eukaryota > Metazoa > Platyhelminthes > Proseriata > Coelogynoporidae > Invenusta > Invenusta paracnida. Next base: position 3,007 of record JAYRBW010037071.1, on the reverse strand, counting down.
AACATTAAATTAAGCTTAATGTAAAAAAGTTAAGTGAATTATTAAGAATGAGGTTTATATTATCCAATTAACATTAAACATTATGATTTTGTTCTTTTTGTGACCAGTAAACATACATAAATTGTATTTTAAAAATCTGCAGGTTTGTTTTGCAGTTTTGTTATTTATAATGTCAAAATCATCGTTCAGGTAGATGACTGGTTGTATATATTCTGTAATTAAAAAAGTACAATTTTGTTAATATTTACAGTGGTCTTTATTAAAAATCAAGTTATTATGTAAGCTTAGAATCGGAAATTATTTATTCGTTTATCAGTTAATGTTTATCTGTAGTATCTAAATCAATTTTGAATTAAGTTAGTGGTAGTTTGATATTGCTACTAGTAAAACTAGTCATTTTCGTCTTTTGTGCAAATCGATATTTTGAAAATATTTAAGTTGGGTCATTAATACTGCCGAACTTTTTATATTAATCTCTCATTGCTTCTGCAGCGATTGGAAAAAGAGATGCGTGCTACTCGGATGAAGGAAACGCAACTCACTGACGAGAAAGAGCAGGTTCAAGCTTCGATGAGCGATGTTCTCCAGCGCCGCGAGCAGCTTCAGCTCTCGGTAGCAGATCTGACGGAATCCCTCAAGGGCGGGAAGAGTGCCCGAGCCCGCGCGGACGAAGAGATGGCTCGGGTCACTGCCCGCATCTCCGAGGTGGAGGCACGCCTCGAGACCATGAAGCCCGAATACGAAGAGGCAAGGCGCCGGGAGGAGGAACTGGCTAACAGCCTCAGTGATGCTGAGCATCGCAGGTCAGTAGGTAGTACTAGACATAGAGGGCCGGGCCAGGCCTCGCAGAAAACTAGTAAAATGTATCAAAATCTATTTTATACAAACATTTTATGCTTATATACATAAAAATGACCCCTAACACATAAAAATGAAAATATGATTAATGAAAACAAATAGTAGACCACATAGTGGCAGCGCTTAAAGATACTTTTCTTGACACGATCAGGATAACTGTTGGTCTTTAAGATGATTTTGAAGGTGTCAAGCCCTTTTAAGCTTCTTAGCATCTTTTTTGCAGGCTAAGCTTGTGGGGTGATGCCATTTCAGACATTTCTTGTCTAAAAATATTCATTCTTCCTTTTACAGTAGTTGTTATTCTGTTTTCATTGACATTATAAGCATTGCCATGGTTTACTTATAATGTATTAGAATTCTTAATTCTTAATTCTACAGAAAAATAAACGCTACCTTCTTGATTTTTTTATATTTTATTAAGAATTATGCGAAAAGCTTTCTGTTTTCAATTCAGTAATGTATAATTTATATTGCTAATATTTTCATTAACCACGATGACGCCATAGTATTGCGCAGCTAAACAACATGGAGATAATGTTTTACATTGATAGTGTTTATTTTCAGGTTAAATTTTCCTTAATTTCAGATTTACGTTACTTCTTATTACCTTTTTTTCTATCGTTAATTTGTTGAATCAAATTGCTTTATTTCATAACACAGCAATAGAAAATGTTAATTGTTACATTAAGTAATAATTTTCGAACTTAAAACTATACAATATATTATAATGCACAATATACGATTCATTGACAAACTGCAATGATGGGCTCTTTATCGTGGACGTTTTTAAAAGACCTCTGAATAAATAATATGTAATGTTTCATTTTCGCTTCCGTACGTGTTATTATGTCTTCCTCGTTGTTTTATTTATAGGAAAGAGCTTTACGCGAAGCAGGGTCGTGTAAACCAGTTCCAAAGCAAGGGTCAACGCGATGACTGGATCAAACAGCAGATGCGTAGCTTGAACAAAGCAATCAAGGACAAAGAGAACACTATCTCTAAACTGACAGACGAGATGAAAAAGGATGATGACAGAATCAGTCAGTTGGATCGGGATCTCAAGACAAGCGAAGAATCTGTCACCAGTGTGCGAACCGAGCTTGAGAATGTGAGTTATCAGACACTAGCTTACATAATATCGCCACTGCAATATTTATTTTCCGTAAATTGTCGATTTTCAGCATAGCCGAAAAACACATTTAATCCAGTTTTTCAAACATAGCAGCGTAACAGAAAGAATACTATAACACTTTCCATTTAGAAATTTAGATATCTGATGAACAACATCCTATTGTAAGGCATCATTTAAAAATGTGTGCATTTGGCGCTTACGATAAATTGAACAAGAGATGATACGTCGTTTACGGCAAATAGGCCCAGATGTAATTGTTGTCACAAATAGGACTATTAATTATGTATTGTTTCCTGCAAATGGCCTCAGGTGTTTATGCTGACAACAATATAGATTCTTATTCAAAACGATTGTAAAATAGTAGACTAACATTAAATTTCCAAATATATTGAAGTAATAATACCAGTATTAATATTGACAGTAACAACCAGTATTTTTCAATAACTATATAGCATAGAGTATAAGAAATCATAGAACAGTCACTATAAATAATTTTGTATGATTGATATTTTGAAATAAATATTAGCGAGATGCAAACTATATAGTGAAATATACATATATACATGTATATAGAGTTAATAAATCTAGAGCGAGTCTTTAGAAGTCTGTGACAACCCTGTCAGCGATAAGGCGTTGCGGGTTTGATTTTGGGAGCTGGCAGGACATTTTTAGGACCCACACACTGGCCCCATGGACACAAACGGCGTAGGATAGGACTCTGGCTTCAAGTCGGGGTGGTTGTTGTTGTTGTTGCTCCTCCCCCCGAGAATCCTACTGGACTCTGGTGGTCCTCAGACCATCCCGAACTTTGCAGAATTTTTTATTGGTAGCGCTGATATTTTCTGCTGTGATTTTATTACTTTTGGTAATATTTCTATTGTTGCGCACCACTTGGGTGCACGGGCACGAATAGATAATGTGGTCTGGGGTATCCCCGGTATCTCCGCACACTTCGCAGACGGCTTCTCTACAGTCATTGTCTTCGCACTGGTTACAAGAGGTGCCCGGGCCTTTTCC
>JAYRBW010037060.1:0-11860 GCA_036023295.1 Invenusta paracnida | reverse complement strand
TTATTATTATACGTATTTATTTATTATTAAACTTATTCATTTATTATTAAATGGATTCATTTATTATTATACGTATTTATTTATTATTAAACTTATTCATTTATTATTAAATGGATTCATTTATTATTATACGTATTTATTTATTATTAAACTTATTCATTTATTATTAAATGGATTCATTTATTATTATACGTATTTATTTATTATTAAACTTATTCATTTATTATTAAATGGATTCATTTATTATTATACGTATTCATTTATTATTAAACTTATTCATTTATTATTAAACTTATTCATTTATTATTAAACTTATTCATTTATTATTATACGTATTCATTTAAAAAGAGAGGTGTACGTGTGTGAACCCTTTAGTCCGCCATACTTCTTTTACCTTAGACCGGATTTTCTGTAAAGAGCAGAACAGTGTGCCAATTTTGAGAAGCTAATGCTGATATGAATGATACTACATAATATTATGTACATTAATTATAATATTTTTGTCCTATGTGCCAAAATCAATCAAAATTACTACCAATTTAATTTAAAGTAAAAGATAAGGGAGAGAGTAGAAGGAAAAGTAATTGCAAAGTATATAAATTAATAGAGAAAAACCTAGTTATCTACACCTTATGAATGAGAGAGATGGGAGCTGGAGTGTAAAATATAACAGGTGCTTAAGCATACCAAATGAAGTCAATAATTTATAAGGGAATAGAAAACATCTTTATATCAGGGTACGTACTCATTATATTATAGTGTATACACATTATCCGATGATAATTAATAATATTAAAGAATTTAAACATAAGGATAAGGACTTATGTTTCTAATAAAGAATTGCAATGCGTAAATAATTTATTTGTTCAAACATAAGAAAATTTTACTGAGAAAGGGAATCGCTTCAACTTTAAAATTGAACAATTTCAAATCTAAAGTAAAACACACATTTATGTAAAAATCGATACCGATACAAATACAAACATAAACAAAATGAAGATATATATAGTCAAGTGAATTATTATGTACTATATCAAGTGCAGCGTTTCCAGAGTTATTTAGGATTATTTTCGCACAGGTAGCATTTATACTCCATATGGTATATAGAGAATTATACAATAACAAAAAATGAATTTAGGAGAATATTAGTGTTTATATTAAATTTTATTTGACAAATTGTAATACAATAAATATGAATAAAATATACATCCATATGCATATGTGTAATATAAAATACATAAGAATGGATAAATGATTGTCTTGATGCCACTTAAGATTGATGATAAAGTTATCATTTTGCGATGGATCAATTAACTGATTGATATAGCCTTTAGTAAACGGTGCCCAATAGGTAAGTAGTGAAACAATGTATAACTGCGAGCATATTCAAGAGGACCGCATGCAATTGTTTGCCGAAGCTACGTTGGCAGCTAAGGCAAATCGCATTGCGGTCTGATTTGAATATGCTTGTAGAAATAATTAGTGTAGTATGATTCATCGATTAAAATTTATTAATTAAAATAAACATGACCGCAATGTAATTTGAAATTAAAACTTAGATTAGGCATCATTTCATTAGAATAACTATTATCCTATACCCGTATAATATCACATTATGGCACTTAAGGCATTTGCAAAACAAAATGGCAAGGAGGACGACATTGAAAACTATAATCCCGAACGTTTAAACTCGCTTTTCAGAGAATTTATTGTTCCATAAAAGAAAAAGGATGGATGAATATTTTCACCTGCCTCTTTACTCTGCATCCGTGCAGCAATATATCGCTATTTAACGAATGCCCCACATTAAAAAAATCTCAGTATTATTGAGGACAGATTGTTTCTGGGAAGCAACAATATGCTAAAGGCTAAAATTGATGAGAGTCGGAAAGCTGGAAAAAGTATCCATCATTATGAAATGATCCAAGCCGGAGATCAAGAGAAGTTAAAGTCATACTTTAACCAATCTAAAGGTGAGAAGCTGCACTATTTTGGGAACAGTGAAGGTATAAGGGAACTAGAGGAGACGGATTTCAGGTTTGGCTTTGATTCCAAAAGCTGCGAATACTGTGAGTTAAGTAATACTTTACAACAGAAAAATGTAAAAGCAGGATTTCCACAAGAAGATTTTGACAACGTCAAATGCGCTAGGATGTACGCCACAACAATCAGAATTGTCCGGTGAGATGTATGAAGCTGTATTTAGATTCGAGGAAAAGAGTCAAGCTCATTTTGGTCGAAATCAAAGAGGAAGTGTTCGAATGCACTGCAATGGTATGAAAAGGAGAAAGTAGTAGGACGGACGGTTTTAGGGCAAATGACGAAGCGAATTTCTGTAAAGAGTAGATTATCTCGTAGTTACACGAATCACTGCATTCGACAAACTCTGGTTTCCAACCTCAAAGACGGTTGGACTGCCGGAAACCTTTTGCCTCGATCAAACTCTTGAAATGATTCCACAAATAGTTGCCTGAGCAATAACAATAACAATAACCAATTAAACTTGAAGGTTCTAACCTGACAGAATTTTGGGCATCCTCCAAGTTGTCACCGTCCAAGTTGAGATTAATTGCTTCCAATTTGATGACCTCGGAGAACCACTGATCCGTGATCGGTCTGGGTGAGATAGGATCTGATATGGAGGCCTATAATAAACAGAAAGTAAGAACAATGTATTCCTAACTAGTTATCATCATTGTCAACTTCTCAAAAGGCGTCTTTTCATACTTGCCATATTCGACAAATGAGAAATATCTATGTAGAATAAAACCATCGCAATGTATATAGAGTAATGATTAAAATACTTTTAACTTATATAGACGTTGCAAAAAAGTGTTAGAATGAGTATCTATATATTTTAATACTTTGTACATAAATAGGATGATGAGAGAACATTAAGCATTATAAGGCTTAAACAGTAATGAAAACATACACCAGTTAATGCATTCTACTTCAATTACTTTATAATATTTTCAACTGAGTATAGTGGGATACTAATTCAATGTATATACGACAGTTTCAGCTCTAATTGATTTCATATGCATTACGTTGTAAATTTTATAGACAGAAAATCGTTTCATTTCAATAAAATGTCAACAAATTATGTATTTTATACAAGACTTAATTTATACAATTATTTACAAGACTTAAGGTTATTTTCAGATTACGTTGAAGTACCTATCGTTTTCTTCCAATTTCAATATATTAAATTCATAACTGAGACTGTTTTATTAAGTATGTTGTTTAATGGATATTACATTTTAAAATATTATGTTGTTTACAGCTTTTAGATATCGAAAGAGCTGAAACTATATCTGCATAATACACATTGTGTATTACTTAAAAGGATGTGTAATCCAGTTTTTTTCTTCATGTTAAACCACAAAATATAAAAATAATAATTTATGGATACTTTAAAAGTTGCACTCTAGAAATATACTTTCGAACAATTTAAATTAAGATTATTGATTTGTGTGTAAGTCTTATATATACCATCCTTGCGGGAGGACGTTCAAATATTAAAATAAACATAATTTTACAATGGGAAACATTTTTTAACATTGCTAAAATGAAGCAAAACAAATTCTTACAAAATCTACGTTATAATAATGAAAATGAGTATATATATAAAATAAAAGTATATTTCATGCATTAAAAAACTGGAAACCAAACGCATTAACAAAGGAACATTATAATATGCATAATTAACATTGAGAAAAGTAAGCGTGTCATCAATAGTTGTATGGATAACAGAAAAGACACTGTATAACATAATATATGATTATATAGTGTGTTTTATTATGTAATAGATATATATATAGTTCTTGCTCACAAAATTAACTCTTGCGGAGCAACATAGCAGGAATCTGTTTCACTTAAATAACACCGTAATAAGTGCACCTAATGTGTATAAGCGCAGTAGTCAGTCATGTGCACAAGTAGTATTGGAATATGCATGTAGTAGTATACAGATACAAACTGTCTAAAATTAGCAGAGTATTAGCATAATAAAGAGAATAGAAATCTGTACAGAATCACAGTTTGAAAAGGAATGTAATGAAGTAGTAACAACCATATAGGTGGTTAGTCAATCTTCAATAATCGTAGACCACAAAGTCTCTTTAATGTATATAAATATGTTGTAAAATGTAATGTAAAAAGTATTTCATTAATCACCATTAAAGTTATAAGATTTTAATTAGAAATCCATTACAACCTGGTAAGCAAAATTTGTATATTAAACGTACAATTCAATACCTACGGCTATTTATCTCAACTATAGAACGGTCCGGGCTCGCTTATCGGTTCAATAGCTACCTCCAACAGGATATAGCGACTCTTGTCGATAGCAGTCATCGGAAAGACAATATCGGGTTAAATATCAAATTTACAACAAAATTAGGAATTAAATTATTGTAAACGATCAATTGCAACCAAAAAGTGTGTCCTTAAAAAATAATTTGCTAAAAAGTGGTTTCTCCTCCCCATGTTTGCAAAATACTTCGAGATCTAGAAAGTGACAATTGCGTTATAGCAATACATAATTTGTACAACATATTTAATAACATTATGTTTGCCTATACAAAAAGTATGCAATATGTAGGTATATATACATTATATAATACATATGTATTATAATCTTTATTTGCACATATAATATGCGTTTAGAGTAAGTAAATCCCTATTAAAAAACAATAAAAACAACAATGGCAGTATTTTTTTAGCCCAAAGTTGCACAAAGAGAAAAAGTAAAACCTAATAGTTAAATAATTAAAATAAAGTAACAAAAAAATGTATATTTGAAGAATATAACAGTACTATTCAAATTAGCTAAGCCATACGATACAATATCTACTGATCTAGTTGTGGTTACATTTTCCTTGAAAAGGGTCGACAAAGAACTTACAAATGCAAGCATTAACGCAAGGTACACTTTTAAAATGTACACAGCTTATATGGCACAATATACGGGTATTGGAATAGTAACTTATATTTTCTATAGATATTGTACTATACATCAACTAGATTGACAATCTAAACATTTCTTATGTTTTATTATGCATTCATTTCCTAACACAAATCGGTTAATTTGGTTGGCTAATAGACCTCGAATTCAATATGGTGTAGTAAGAGCTAACTTTTAATTGGACAGTAGTACCTAGACAATTTGCCTAATACAATATCTATGATATTTTCTTAATGGAATTAACATCAATGAAATTAAATATTCAATATACATGAATAGAAAATTATACATAGTAAAATAAATGTCAATAAAATATGGTGCGTGGAGTTCAACACACATTTTATACAATGTACCCTTTAGATCAGACAATTGAAAAAATGCAATAAATGATACAATGTTCACATAAACAATTAAAAAAGTCCAATAAACGAAAATAAGATTTTTGGGGAAGTAGTGTTTAAAATAGTTTTTGATTTACTGCTTACCAAGAAATGTAGTCTACTTAAACCATTGGTATAGAATTTTAAGACGTTTTTGAAGCATTTGAGTTTTTTGTAAAATTAGTAACAAAAATGTCTTCATATCCAACAATTCAAATTGTTAGCTTAAGTGTCTAATTAAAGAGTCAATATTTTTTTCAATGCAGAAGAAAAACTTAACTAGTTTTAAGTAGGTATCAATATATTATCTTTTATATTATTCTAAATAAAACTGATAAGAAGACGATTACTAAATCCCATAAAGAAATATTCTAATCCGTAATACGATTTTATTCATTTCTAAAAAAGAATGTAGATAGAACATACTATAAACTAAATAAACATAAATACTAAACTAGATACACAACTGGTCTGAATTTAAGGTTTAATACGTATAACGTATGTATATGTATGTATAACGCCCAAGAGTTAAATTAGTGCCAATATGATTACTAATCAGTTTAGAACACAGAACGAATCAGTGCAATTTAAGTTTTGTACGAATTAGACTATAACGCTACGGACGTACATTTTAAAATTAATTGCCACTAAAATCAGTAGATATTTTACTTTACGTGTAATCCGATGTCCGATTTTTAAAGACAGGCAAATATTGTCTATAGGTTACATAATGTATGTACCTACTATCCTGCCTGTTTATTTTGTTTTAGCAGTAGGTACCGAGATTTACAAACATAGTTCGCCGACAGATATCAATGATACTAACAGCTCTCTCTTTCATTCTCGTTAAACTCTACGATTACTGTGGTGGTGAATTTTATAATTTTTAAAAGGTATTTCAATGCTTATAAACCGTGGATAGTCCCTCACGGTAACATAGGGATCGGAACCAGAAGTGCAGAAGCCAATACAACTGTCGCCGATAGACGAGACCAAAAAGTAGAAAAAACCCTATTGGTAAAAGACTGAGTGGATAATTAGCGAAACTGGGCATCTGTTGTTGTTGTAGTTGTTGCTGGGCCAATGCAAAGTCTTCTTGTTGTTGTTGTCTTTCGAAGATACTATCCCTCAAAGGTGGTAGTACAGGCGGTACCGGTGGAGGTGGAGGTGGGGGCTGGGCACCTCTACCTGTGAAGCTGGGCTGGAAGAGGAGTCTATCGTCAGTCTGATGGAGGTGGTTGTCCTGGGGTGCATCCTGAATAAGACGCGGTAAAGAGTTCTTCTGGAAGGTGGCACGCTCCTCCAATAGGAGGTTGATGTAGGAGGGGATCTGGTCAAAAAACATGGAAGGCTTGGGACTCAAATAGAGGCGTAGGTACTGAGTCAGTGCCAACAGGGCCACTGAAGATTTGTGCGAGAGACAGCCACCTGGAGAGCCGAGAATGGAAGATCACATTGACGGAACGAGAACAGCTATCGAGTTACATGAGAAAAACATAAAGAAAAACAGCTAATAAATTAGTTCAAATTTAACTACAATATTTTGTTTATATAATATAATATATTATAATATTTAAATCTTCACCTTTACCTATCAAAAGCTCTGTCAGATATAATTGAAATAATATATAATGATACTAAGAAATAGTGGTGACCATGCACAAGCACGATAAACATGTGACACAATCCATAAGCATGATACATACAAGTGAGATCATACATAAACATGATCAACGTGAAATCACGAATAAGGGAGATAGACATAAGTGAGACTTTGCATAAGGGTGATAGAGATAAGTGACACTACCTATAAGCGCAATCAACATAATCGAGACTACACATTAGTGATGAGATATACGTTCTTAACGATATATTAGTACTTATAAACAAAAGATGAGTAAAAAATAGGTTTTAGATAAATTTCATGTATAACTTTTACAGAACTCAGCAATAAATGCAATCACACCTCAAAAGCTTAGATAGTAACACGTCCAGTGCAAGTGCAATATAACACAAACGAGGTAGGTAATTGTGGCAAAATAAAATTTAAAAAAAGCGCTTAAAATAAAAATAAAATAATGCAGACTATTCATATATGGCACAGTATTACAGCCAAATATAGATTAGTAAACATCGGAAATTTTGGAGAAAAAACGTTTTCGTACCGAGATTGAATAAACTGAAACATTGGACCAAAACTTACAAATCGGTGAGACCGTGCGCATATTTGAATTTATAAATATAAATATTATTACAGCAAATAGTATGTAGAAAAAACGTAAGTAGAAAAATCACTCTATATTTCTGATAATCAAAACTAACTTAAAAATAAACACATCTAAAATGATAAAACATGAATTAAAGTCTAAAAGCAGTCTTATTTTTTTACTAGCGTAATTCAGCGGTGACGCTATATTGTCTTAAGTTTACAACTTACTACATGCTACATACTTTCTAAAGACTGCTCCTCGAGTAGTTTTCTCCTATTGTTGGAGTCGGAATTCTTCTGTCCCAGTTGATCATAGAAGCAGCCGAGTTTTGGATGCTGCCATCCAAGGAATTCCTGTAACATCGATTCATTAACGAACTCAGTGTAGCCGATACTCGCACACACGAACACTGGATTAGGGAGACATTAAAGTTGGATTATCTATCGTTTATCAAACTCGAAGTATACACTGCGTGACAAAATGAATAAGAAAAGATTCACGCATATCAGACTTCTAAATTGCAAGATGTCTAGTCTACTGGACTATAACTTATTTCAAATATAGTCGACAAATATAGCGTTTGGAAAATCATCATCGAAGGATGAAGATAATATATTTAAAAATGTATACCTATATTATAAAAATAAAACATGCATACATCATAAGATATTGAAAAATGTACACGACTAACAGTATTATGTATTTAATATAAACACAAAAATATGTCAACGCATTTGATATAATACATGATGTCCACGCTTTTAGACCAACATAAGTTTAGAATATTTTAGGACATTTTCAGTTTTTTTTAGATATTTTCTTGTAAATATATAGGCAAGATTTTATATTTTAGGCAGTTTAACGTCTTACCTAGAGCCAGGACTACATAAAATTCATTGAATTATAATTATTTATATACAGTTTTCACTAACTCATAGACACTTCGGTTTCTTAAGATTAAAAAAATATTATGTAGCTACAAAAAATTGTGTATATTAAAAGTAAAAAATTTGTGCATGTAATAAAAAAAATTCGTGTATACTTCTGAAAATAATGAAATTCATGTGAAATGAAATTACCTCACTGTTAATTATACTGAAATAAAATTCAATAAAACATTTTTTTTTCTCCACCACAAATTATGTTTAGGATATTTTAGGAGGGTTTTGTGCATTTTGCCAACATTTTAGGAAATTTTAGGAAATTTTAGGAGTCCCTCAAAATTTTAGGATATTTTAGGAAATTTTAGGAGAGTGGACACCTTGATATATATAATCAATCGGATCGGATATATAATAAAATGGCACAATAAATGATATCTATATATTGCATTTTTTCGAAACCTTATTTTTTGCATGCATTACATTTCTTAGTATTTTTAATGAATAATATAAATACATTTTAATGACTTAGCTGGAATAACTAACGTTCAACATAAATTTTTTTTAAACAACTTCCATATAGTTGACATTTTTGGCTTGCTAAAGAGTTTCACCATATAGTAACATAAATATAAATTTCAACTTTTGTTTAACTTCATTTAAGCCAAATAAATTCTTTACTAAGTGTGTTGCCTATACCACATTACCTGTTCATTAATTATATTCCTAAATTAGTCAATCTCTCGTAGAATAAAATATCAAATAAAATTAATTAATTCGTATATATTTACTGTAATGAACAAATTGTCTTTTATGTAAATTAAGAGTATTATTTAATTCATATATTTTTACATTTTGTAGTCATGGAAAATCATGCCAGCCAATCCTTAAGTAAAGCATTTTAGATAGACTGTTGTTAATTATAATTTTTAGCATTGCCCTGGAAGACTGCAACAGTGTTCACTGCTAAGGACATAATGTTGCCAGCTTTATAGATATTTAGCCTATTTTCCTGTTCTTATAACATTCAAGCTTTTATTGTACGCTGGCAGCAGTTTGGAGTATTTTTTCTATTTAATTATTATTTAATCCAGTTGTTATTGAAATTTTAATTTCATATGCTTAATAGATTTAATGTTTATTTGACTTACTTATTTTAAATAAATACAATCAGTATTTTAATCACTCGAAGAAGGTTTTGGACGATGCTTGTTCCTATACAATGTGATTTAACAGAAGAAATTTAATAATAAATTGTGGAGTATTGCCCGAAAAATATATTTATAAATTACCAAATATTGTGATATATTTGGCCAGATATCAGGCCAAAATAATTTTATAAAATAAAAATGTAAATAATTAAAAAATATATATTTCATATACATTTTTATTGGATTACTCATTTAATGCAGAAAAGTATTTGCAAAATGTATCTATTAGATGAAAACTATAATTAAAATTGAAATAACGCGTTCTAAAAATAAAATCTAGGCACAAAAACAAATCGGCAAACCTAGTACATAATATAGAATATTAAGAATTTCAAAGAACCGCTCATTAAGGCAGAAGCTTCTATAGGTACATTAAACAAACCATAATATAATGCCTGGATTACTAAAAAAATATTCTACAAAAGAAACCGTCATCTATTTAATTAATAAAATATGCATTAACATAATTTTCCGCATTATAGGCAGCTTTCAACTTACAAGTACAAAAAAATATGAATAGACGCTTCATACAAAACCTAACATAAATCCAGTAGCACTGAGCATTACTATGATGTGTTAAGTCTAACTTCGCTAACAGTGTACCAAATCTAACTATGCAATAAAAGAAACTTGAAAATTATGAGGAGATATCGTTTTTTGTAATCACAATGATATACTATAGAAATAACGTGCTGTACATAATATGAATCACTTTAAGCACCACTTCAACAACATATGCAATGAAAATATACGAGTGTCATTCAAAAGGCTCCAGATTCTGGTACTGAACGTACATATTTATGTATATTATACTGTCTTTATGAATAATTTTATTGATTGAAATGATTTATTGCTCCATTAAAAAAAAATACGTGTAACCTTCACTAACCAAAAAGCTACAGCATTGTAACAAATGTAAACAAAATTTGTAAAAAAGCAAAACTATAAAAAAATAATAATGCTTAACATGTGGAGAAAAAATAAGTTAGAAAAAGGTCACAGTGACTTCTTTTTCTAGATTTTTTTCAAATGTTTAAACCTTTTTGTTAATAGAAATATCCATACGACTTTTTGAAACACATCAGTTAATCACTATAACCAATAATTATAGCATATCGATTAAAAAAACAAATCTATATTGCATCTAATTTGATAACTTGTACACTTGTTTAGATCAAAGACAATACCAAAATACTATAAATTAATAAATAAGACACCTAAATTTAAAGGAAACCTTTGAAATGAGCACAGTTATAGTTCACTGCAAAATAATGTTGTATTATACGAAATACAGTTCCATATTCCTGTATGTAATTGCAGTTACGTGTTAAACACCAAATATGTTATTGAAATGACGTTCCCAATAAATATTATATAAATTTTGCAAGACACTCTAAACACTAAGTATTGAAAATATCATATTTTGCTTCTAGTAAAATAATTAAACCAGTTTTACTAACAAATGAAATATCTACAAAACATGTTTTGTGTAATTGCACTTAATTATTAGACAGTCAAATTGTCATGCCGTGTCTCAAAGGTGTCTTATATTTTAAGAGCAATTATTTATTAATATAACAGCTTATTTATAGGTATAGCAGAGAACCCAAAATTTTAAAACTTACAGAACTATAACATAATGCTACATATACGTACTAAAATTAGGATTATAAACTTTACATATATATAAATATGCACTGCTCATAATTTGCTTTCCACAACATCATGTGTTTCCCTTCAATGACTCAGACCACTTGAGTTAACAATTAATCGGCTGAATAATAATAATTAAATGGCAACCCAGAACTTTAGTAACCCCTATAATACATTGCCTACAACGCGTAAACTGAACTTTAGTAGCCCCTCCACAGACAGCTATCTAGCACAAGTTTATTTACCATTGTCTACTGGGATGTTGTAGGTGACTAAGTTCATTTGAGTACTCGCGAGAAGTAACTGGAGACCCTGCCTTTATAATAGTATTATTGGGTTACTGGGAGGTTGTAACAGGCTAATTTGATGGTTTTAGGGGTTGTATAGGTGGTACTAAAGTTCAGGGTTACCAATTTAATTTTTTTTTACAATCATCGCATACCCAAATGCCAGACGCATTTCGCTCTTTGTGGAGTTCATCAATAGGGTTCATAGCGCCCCTGACACAAGTGTCACCCTGACATATACCCTGATATTTTTTCAAAAAACACATATTAGA
>JAYRBW010037049.1:0-11860 GCA_036023295.1 Invenusta paracnida | reverse complement strand
GTGCAAGAAATTGTTGGACAAGTTAACTCGTCCTCCCACAGTGAAAGGGTTGACCCTTTCAAGTCTATACTCGAAAAATGTACACCCCATAGACGTAAAAAATTGTTTTTCCCAATAAACAGGTAAAAAACTTACTTCAAAAATTTGAAGTATGTATCAGACATGGAAAAGTTGATAAAAGTTCATCACAGCACTGTGTCACTGGTTAGAGTACCTCCTCATTGTAGGGTTTGAAGCATGTGGGACAGAGCGCAGGTTTGTCTGGACATCCATTGCAAAAGAGATAGGTGTTGGTCCTGACATCGAATTTCTTACATTGACAGCACTGTCTTCTGGGCCTATCTACTTTATCAGTAGGGGTAAACGCATCTGGCAGGTGGTAGAGGCGATTTAGTGGTTGGGGAGGTGCACAAGCATGAAGCTGTCTGCCTCTGGTAGGCTCAGATTCTACCTGTGTAAAGTAGACAATTGCCTGTTTGGGAAGTCTACCAAGCTGATTCCATTGTTCCTTTGACTCTTGTACAAGATGTAAGCATTCAACAGCAACCTCTAGGTAATGAAGGCCAACCTTTTTAAACCAAATGTGCAACTTATGCACCACAGTAAGCCCGGAGAGGTGCTGGTCAGTCAGGTCAACCCCACCCATGTCGTGGTTATAAGTCTTGATTCCCAACTGCTTCTGATAGACAACGGGACCTTGCCCCTTGAGGTGCCTTATTTGTTTAAGTGAGCCATTATCGTCATGAGTAGTTAGCAGGTAGACATCCTTGTGATCAGCGAACTTGATGGCCAGGACTGGGCCCTTTGACATACAGCGAATGCCAAAAGTCTGCAGGTCAGCATTTCGAAGAGCAGGTGGAATTCCCCAGTTCTTTTGAACAATACTTTGCACATATGTCTTTCTAGCATATAGGAATTCCACTAGATACAAACTGGTGTACCAAGTGTCCAAAGTCACACAGTACCACTTGTTTAGGAGGTCTGCCTTACTCAAAAGATATACGACCACCAACTCACTTTTACTCAGCAACTCAACACCAAGCTCATTGCATATCAGGTTTGTTGCACCTCCATAATAGATTTCTGCTGCTACCATGTAGCCCATAGAGTTACAAAGGATGAAAATTTTGATACCAAAACGTGACGGCTTTGTCCTAATAAACATCTTGAAGCACAATCTACTCTTGTGCAACAATAAGGATTCATCTAGTGACAATGTCTGACTGGGCAGGAAAGCTCTGGTTATCTCCATGACCAACTCATCCAGTTGACGAATTCTTGTGTTTTGGTTACTGGGTACAATTGTGTGAGGATCACAGAAGCAAATAAACTTGTTAATTCTCTTATAAGCATTCCGTTTGAATGCATGGTCTTGGTAATGGAATCCATCAGCAGCCACATCTACCCAGTCATCATTGTCTAACTCCTCTTCTTTGTTGGATGATGACACCTCATCACTCGTGTCTGCATTGGCATCCATATCAGAATTATCTGTTTCTGGCACATCATCTGATCCATCGTCGTCAGTAGCAGGAATAGTAAACCCATACTTCTCAGGGGGATTTATGTTTCGTTTAGGTCTATTCATATTGATATGGAAGCAATGGAATAGTTATAGCAATTGTGGCATATGAAATAACTTACACTCTCCTATAATTATGTAAAGAATAAACTGTGCAATCGATATCGAAACACACACAATGTCTAACAATGTGTCTCTGCTAGTATAACCTATTTATATCTACATAGCGGAGTTTATATGCCATTGCCTTGGTTATTTCACAGATTCTCCAAACTCTAATCAGAATTAAGATAGAGTAAGTATTTGGTTTAATTAGTTATATATCATTAGTGTAAGTACAGTTGTATAGCCGTGAAGCATTCTTAGTGGTATCCTCCACAGCTGTAACACTAAACACACTATAACTACGTTAGGTATCCACAACTCAGATCTGAGTCGTGGTGTATAGGGTCATGACTCAGATATGAGTCCCGGATTGGAAAGGGGTTAACAGAATATACAACTCAGTAATATGTGATCTTTTATTTGTTATAAATTATAAATAATCATGCAGAGGGGCCTAGTCAACTGCATAATTTGGTGTTCTTTCCAATCATAATTCTAATTGTGTATTATTGAACTGATTGATAGTGTCAATGGACATTTAATTTTGAGGTGCTCATAAATGGTAACAATAATATTAATTACTTTTTGATAATATTACCTGTGATAATATTATTATTTAGGCACTGAAACCCTAACTTACCCAACTATCTTGTGAGCCCATTTTCTATGGGCAATCTTCTTCCTCATTGGCCAAAGAAACTAAGTCACGCCAGATGATATTGCACAGCTTGTCCAAATGTGCTGCTTATACAAAAAAAGTATAATATCTTTTCATTAGCATTCATTCGTTAATAAGCTATTTAAATGTTGCTTAATGCTGTGGTGGTTGTCAATAAGGTTATATAGAGTTCTAAAATTTATTTATTATGTGTTTTCTAATTTAGTATGTTGTTGACAAATTGGAAACTGAAATATAATATTGGTCTTTTGTGGGATAGAGTGTAACACAAATTTTTCCGTTTTGGTTGCATTATAATATTACTATTTTAATTTATTATTTTTATCCATATATTTATTGAAATTATTTTAATAAATTTAAAAACTATTTACTCATACTTACTTCTATGAAGCATTTTTCTTTTTCTGGTATTTTCTCCAGATGTAATGGAGTTAATATAACAAAATCAGTTTGATGTAAAGTCGGCCACAAAAAGAGAAAAATGTCCACTAATGAGGCAAACACCTAAAATAATCTGGATATAACGCTAAAAAGAAATTAATAAAAATGTAAAGAATTTATAAAAAAAGGAAGTTGCAACTTTTACGTCTTTGATACAATATAATAATTATATTGTATCAAAGACGTAAAAATTTCAACTTCGTATTTTTTATTGTTAAAGTAATTAGCAATTAATTAAAGTAATTATTGTTAAAGTATAGCATAATAATATTATGTCATTATTTCAAGTTTGTAGATTATTTCTTGAATTCTACAAATTAATCAATATCCACTTACATTTAATTTATGCTGCAAGGCTTCCAAAGGTGTTTTCTTTCTGTTTTGTCAAGACATGGCAGAATTAGATAAGGAATTAAATGAGTCAAATATAAATGATTGTTTTAAAAATGTCATTTTGGTACGTATTTCTGTATATAGCTTGCATAAAGCAATTTGCTAAGAGCCAGGATAGTAATGAAACAGTATATATTCCCAGCTAGAAGGGAGCAAACTGTGCATTAGGTATCATGCACTTCGATAAACATTTTTATCTATTTACAAATAATATACATAAAACTAGCTACACGTTAGACAGAAAATCATTTGAAGATTAAATAAATATTGCACTATTTTGTAGCAAAGTAAACAATATCGACAGAGAAAGATATTTTTAGGTTTTATTTTGATAAAAATGTTTAATTTTCATATTCAAGTGTTTAAACTAAAATCTAAAAATTTGCCATAACTCATACTGTTTTGATAGATATAATTCCTTTGGATTCTATATTGAATCATTTTAAACAGCAATTATTGTAACACTTACATTTTGGCGCCATGTTTATATCAATTTCTTTAATAGCTGTACTTTATATCATCAATATAATTTCCACGTTTTTTAGGAGCTCCTTTCTTGGCTTTTTGCGACGCAGTCGTTAAAACAAATAAATTTTAATAATAACTATGCTAACTTGTTCTTCCACCCACGAATCCTTTGATATCAAAGAGTCTCATATATCGGCAAAAACTAAATGTTCCAATGTGAAAAACTACTTTCGTGTCAAGACGCTCCTTTTCATCCCCAGAGCAAGGGCACTTATGACCTCCATGTAATTTTTATGTGCACATTGTATTGAAACAACTGCACACTTAGATGCACTCACCTTTATTCCACAGAAAGTATTGCATATCCTTGTTTTCTAAATTAAAAATTGTAAAATGAAAATTGCATAGCCTTTATTTATAGAAGATTTCTGAATTGTTACTCTAAGGTAGATAATAACTTGTTCTAATTCAAAACATGCTGCAACATGACCTTTAGATCCCTGACCTTTTATTTTGCTATCAATACAGTCAGTTTGTTTTTCTGTTTTATATAGTCATATGTTTCTTTGATTTTGTCTTTCTCATCCTGAGAGCTCTCCTTAACACTAATAAAGTCCATACTGATCTTTGGTTGATAGAAACATACTTTTAACGCCTTATAGATCCCATAATATATGCAAAAGGTGAATGGATCTTTTGTCTCATTTTGGTATAATTCAAACATCTTTGAAATTGTTAAATCTTGTGACAAATACAGCTTTTTAGAATCTTTGTGTATGTAATAGGATTCAAAAACAGCAGATCTAGCGCTACACTCACTATGTGACCTAGTCGACTTTCCCAACCAAGCCTATAGCCTCCTCCATCACCTCAGGTGGAACCAATAACACATTTAAAAAATAATAATAATAAGCATCAATAGTAACAACAACAGCAAATATCTGTATTATATGCTGTGTGACTTTTCTTGTCTATTCTTCTTCCATTGTTTTTCTATTTCCTTTATGCTCACCTCTCTGCTTGGCTCCTAGTACTCCTTTATCTGCTGCAAGACTCTCTACAGTATATGCTTGACATTCAGATATATTTAGCATGCCAAGAAACATTGTTTTGCATACACTAAATCTCTTGCCATCCACAGTCAGCACATATTCTAATGAGCAATTTTGTTTAGAATTCTCCTTTTTCTTTACACACTGCTTGGAAATGATATGGCTATTTATAAAACTGAATTTATCCTGCAATATAGGTAAATCATAATATACATTTAGTATATTAAACCTTTTTTTATCTGTACTATTTTTTTGTAGTAAGTACAAGTTTGGCTAGAGATCACCTATCCCAAGGCCAGTTCTGCCAAACTGAGCAAGTATCTATTGAACAAGCTGGTTTTTGATTCATAGCTAGGTTAATTATCTTAATTCTCTTTCTACAAATATCTTTAGAAACCAATTGATCTAGGTCCTCCTCAGATAGTTCCTCAATTGTTATATGTAGAGGGGCAAGAGCTACATGATAGATCAAGCAAGAAACATAAACATCCTACTCATAAAATCTGAGAACTCATAAAAAAATCATTGTAGCACCTCTCATGTCAGTGTCCACTATTAACTGGTACAACACTCAATCATAACACAGTGATGGGTACTTGGCATGCTAGACATCAGTGTCATCTATGCACATACTGTAGTATGGGTCATTCTTGATATTATCTATAGCCTCAAGGAAATTGATGACCTCTGCGCAGTATCATTCTTGAGTAACACCTTGAATAGGGTCTCACTATGTTTTTGGATAGTAAAGAGCCAATCCTTCACAAATTAGAAAGTGCTTAAAGCATCGTTTTGTAAAGCAAATGTACTTGTCTGAACAGCTACAAACCAAGTTTTACTGTCATCCACTGGTGCTGTATGGTATAAGGTCATTCCATGTAAAATCACCCAATAACAAACATTTCCATGACACCCTCACCAAACTTCTTCAGAGTTTCATAAAATTATCTATATGATAGAAGAACATTATCTCCGAAGTAAAACTTGCATATCCTTTTTACTTTCAAAATTATGGGATGTTTAAATTAGACTCAAACAGCTACCAAAAACTGTAATTCTTAACAAAATCGAGTAAAACTATTTTATCAGTGGTTTTCAGATTGTCTTTTGAAAATTTAAAAAATGATTCTTGTTTGGAAGTGAAATAATGAGGTTACAATGATTCCAGACTGTTGCACAATGTTATCCAAAGGCATAGACAATGAGAGTAGAGATGTTCTGTCTGTATGCATCCACTGGTTGAACTCATGTAAAACAAAGAGTTTGTAAAGTTAACACAAACATATCCACAGTGTTAGTTACAAATACCACCAAGTTTTTATTTTATTATACAAGTAACAAGTTGACCTAGTCTTCCAATTTCCAAAAAACGATATTCCGGATTGTTAATGAGAAAAATGATGCCTTTGTAAAAACCTGCATAATTGACTTGATAATTATGGGAATTGAAACAAGTGGAATGATCATTTGGAAACACTGGACTAATTGAGTTCAATATTTTCAAAATTATATGATCCCTCGAAACAGAAGACAGTTGTAAATCCGACAGTGTTCTCATGTAACTTTCCGCAGAATTACACAACTTGACTATTGAGACAGATGGACGTAAGAGACCGTTGTTATCCTTCAAATCAATGAGATAAAGGCAATCAATGTCGATTGTTTTAGCTGAATGATGCGTCAGGCTACTAATTCACTGGGAACATTGCAGACGGTGCTAGATTTTACGCATAATAAACCCTCAAATGTATGTCACAATGTTGCATGTGAATATGGTGAGTAGAAGCTGCGGTATTTTGTCCATATTATCGCCAGACAGATCGTCCGGACACGTTTGGGCAATGCAGTTTGTGGAAATGTGGTTGACTAGAGTGATGCCTTCGGCGCCAATAATACCCTTGTAGGCTGCAATGATTAAATAAATTGAAGGAGAGAAAACATAGCAATATATTTTAATAGTTATTGAAATAATGGGGTGGCAATATATATAGTAAAAAAAATGTTTTTTCAATTTGTCTTACCGAAAAACGTATGCAGTTTTCAATCTTTATACATATATATAACAAATAATGTTTAACGCTTCCAAATAGCGATCAAAATATCTCATTTCGTATTTAACATAACATTGGTTAAAATTAGAGTTTTCAATCAACGTTTCAATTATAATGTATTAAGAAAATATGTTACGATTTATCGATAAGCTTTTTCTCCTAACAAATGTCATTTTATTATTCATATTCTTTTCTTACATACTGAATAAAAAATATCTAGTAAACTAAGAATAATTGAAATAGTTTTCATCTAACTACTGTCTAAAATAAATACAAATCAGCAGAATTTTATTTTTCAAGAAACAAATTAACATACACATAATTTTACGCCTCTTTTTAATAGTGTCAGAATTGTTTAGATTTTATTTTTTAATACACTCCTTAGACAAACGTGAGCCTATTAGACACATGTAAAGTTTCTTGTTAGTAGCCCCCTGATGTTCTTGGCAACCAATTACAACCTAAAGCTCCTATCCTTTTAATATGTTTTGCCTCCCTAGTTTATACTTGGAAGCACAGGTTGTACATCTAAATAGTAATAATTATCCGATATCTATGTAACCTTTATGGACAAAGCATTCTAAGGATGAAGCATTCCGGAAAAGTTAAAAAAAATCTTACCTGATCAACATTTGGGTTGTTATTCCGTCAACCATGTCCTCGCACTGCAGAAAATAAATCTCGATATGGTCTTGGATGATGTTGTATGATAGAAAATATTGGTAGGGTTCTGGAAGACTCAGTACTTCTCGAGCAAGTTGAAAGACGCCATTGACGGACGTTTTAAATCCGACATGAGTTGTGCGGCATCGAGAGTTGATAACTGCTTGTCCGGACGATGGCTTCAACTGGAGAAGATAGTCCATGTCACCATTCTCGAGTGAGTCAATATTAGCTTTAGTGATGGGACATTTGAATACTTTAAACCTTGGATTTGATGCGTTCAATCTATCGAACAGCTTTGCCAACTTTAGAAATAAACAGCGACGTTGCTGCTGAGTTGATGAATCTTGCATCATTTAAAACCATGCGCATGAAGTTCAAAGATTTTGTAGTCTTGCTAGAAAATGTCTGTGCAGCGAGTTTTACTTTCATCTTTTGCTGAAGTAGATGTCAATTAAAAACTATTGTCAGCTCAAATTGACATTATACAATCAGAATATACAGGTGCCCTTTATTAGGCTCTATCAAAGAGTTTTTCATTCGTCAGCAGCACATTGAAGGTATCTGAAAACTCTGCAAAAAGTATTCGAACCAGTAGTTTCTGGTGTGGACTCTTTCAATTCATCCATTGAGTCACTTAATGATATTACTGTCTTCTTTTTTCTTCAGTTTCATACTCTTTCATCATTCAACTGCTTTTCTAAACAGACTAGTTTATTGGACAGAAGCTCATTAATGTCTTCAGGCGATATACCGGTCTGTGTTAAACTTTTTGTTAGTTGAGGAGAGTCAGGATCAATTTTGGTGACTAAAAATAGAAATATCAACATAAATAACTGCAAGGAAAGCATCTGTTTACATGTTTGAGTGGTAGAATGCATGCCTATGAACCAGAGTTTAGGTTTGGAATCCCACAACAAATGAATTTTTTTTACATTTCATATTTTATAAATATAATTGATTTAATTGCAAATTTAATCTAGTTAAATTTCAAAAATAATCTAAAGTGTTCGTTTGTATAGTCTCTACTGCCCAATGTTCCAATTTTGGAACAATTGCAAACAACTGTTGTATTCGTTAGAATATGTATTTCTATTAGATTCAACATTTTTCATAACTTTTTATATTAATAGCATCATTTTGACTATATAATATATGAATTATTATCTAAAATAATATTGTAAATAGTTTTAAAAACTTACGTTTACAAATCCACGTTTTCGTATAAATTTGAAATCCTGTAATTTTTTTAAAACAATATATTTTAAACAAATACAAACTTGAATGCGTATGTAGTAGTCAGATTATGGTATATTTACACAAAAGGTATTAGCTAATAAAGTTATAATTGTGTGACATATTTCTTGAGCAATGTTCCAAAAATGAAACATTGGGCATTAATGGGATAAATGGAATAAAATAAGTTTACTTTGTAAAAACTGCAATAAAAAACATTACTTGACAACTAAAATATAACAATAAATCATTTATGTTTATATAAAGTATATTATAAAAATGATTTAACAATTTAAATAACTGTTAACATATTATTAAATGGATCAACATTTTCCAAACTATACTGAAATAAAAGCTTCTTTTGCTTGTGGTTGATAAATTTTCGTTTGAGTGGCAGTACCAAATATGCAATCAATGAGAGCAGTTGCATCTCATATTTGCCAAGATTCAGTACGTTTATACGAACGTACTCCGTCCGTACTCCTGTGGCCTGTCATTTCCATGATTAGTTGCTCGTCCACATGTTATCTTGATACAGTTTGATGCTAGCGTTGCTTTCAAACTATGATAAGTTTTATTTCCTTCAACACTAACTTTCAAGCACATGGTTTTCCCCATTTTTTGTAAGGTATTGAGGCCTATAATATGCGAAGTATACCAATACAATTCAGAGTTGGATGCTTGATTGAATAGATTTTTTGGATTGCAAGTAAGATGCATTTGGTAACATAGATGGATGATTTATATACATTTCATAAAGTGCAATTTGACATTTTTCTTTGGGTGAATTGAGATTTTCGAAGTATCTCTTGATTTTTGGATTTAATTTGCGTTGTTTCATCCCACTTTGCAATGTTTTCTTTTCTTTTTCTTTGTATGTTAGGCACTTTATTCCATCTACAGTTTCAATGGAAAATTGGTCTACCTTGATATCATGATGTTTTTTACCCCTTCGTATTCCGAAATGAAATCCGTTCAAGTAAAATAAAGTTTGAACTAATTTATCGGGTGTCGAACTTCCAAGTTCCCCCTTTTCCCATAATAACTGCTCCTCGTCGGTGTTGATGATGTCAGCTTGTTTTCTATGCAATCCAACATTGCTATTCACTGAGAGTTTCATAGATGTGTCGAGAGACTGTTGGAAAGGAATAAAAACTGTATCTAAAAAACGATAGAACATGTTATGCAAATAAAAATGAGCTTGCAAACCAGCTATTATGGAAACCAGAGAGTTCTGTGGATAGCGTGAACAATCCTTCTTTCTAACCTCATGCACAAAATTAGAAAACCAATAGTTTATTTCGTCTATGGTGTAGGTAATTAACTCCTTATACAGAGCCTCTTACACTTGGTGAGAGTCCAAAATGTTAGTCAACATTCTAAAATGGTTGCACCATTCGTCATAAAGATTTTTTGCCCATTTATTTCTACACTGAATATTTTCCGGAGTTACAGTAGTGCTTAGTTTAAAATGTCTTCGTCTCTCAGTGGTGAAGATAATCTTGCGTTGCTGTTACTGCCACTGGTACCAGGCACATCATCTGAGGTTAGTGATTTAATGAGAGATGGAGTTTCATTTGGAACGCTAAACAAATCATCTAAAAATGAGATATTTGGATCTACTATATCAACGTTAGTGTTTACAATTATTGAATCTTCATCTTCACATATTTTATTTATATATGTGATAACGTCAAACCAGAAATCTTTTGGTTGAGAAATTTATTAAAATCTAACATCGGCCAACCGTCTGCCATACTTAAATATAAATAAACTTATAATGCATCTACAAGCAATAAAATAAAATTAACTGATCATTTATTTGAATGTGCTAATATATTTATCGTCATATTTAAATTTCAGTAGGTATGTTTATTATGCCATAATACACTGAAACTCAAAAATGACGCTTTTTTTATTTATTTCCTATACGTTATAAATTATATCGAATGATATCTAAAAACATTATTTGACCTATACATAATATAAATTATCCTAAATTTCTCAAAATGTATGACTATAATATATTTTTTATAGTATTTTTTACTTTTTAAATTTTATATATATATACCATATAATATTATTAATAATATATTGAAATATATTATCGTTTGATATAATATTTGATATAATTATGTATTTTGAAAAAATTCGATAGGTAATCAATTATTTGAATAAATGTTAAACAGTAGCTGCAATTTCATTTTGGTTTTGTCTGTTCAACATCACGTTTAACTTGTTCTGATTCAACAGTAGCTGCAATTTCCAATGGATTTTCTGAATCGGGTGTAAGGTCTATAATTTCAATGTTGGTGATCTCAGCGAGTTGAAAATCGGAATTTGGTAATTTATACATGACGGTTGTACGGATTGTTATCTGTCTTTTGAAAGCCATTAATTGCAAGTCATAGGGACAGCAGCACGCAAATAAGCTTCGCAAAATAGTTTGCTGATTTGATAGATAGTAACCACCCTTCCAGGATTATTACGGAGGTACTTTTCTATGGCTTGTGTGTAGTACGTATCCAATGGCTTCACGAAAACAACAGTTTATGTGTGCAGTGAGGAGGAAGTATTTGCAATGTTACATGATTTTCTCTTGCAAGGTTAATAAGTTCTAAGTTTCGTGAATAGGTAGGATGTCCATCTAAAATTAGCAGCACAGGGTCAATTTCGCTTGGTTTTGTGTGGTTTAAAAAATTCTTGAACCACTGGACGAAAATGTCAATCTGCATCCACCCTGATGAATGGCAAGCATACTCTGTTCCATCAGGTGCTCCTTCGAGTAATAGAGTATTCATCCTTACCCGTGGAAATATAAAAAATGGTGGCACAAAAACTCCACTAGCTGACATGGTTATGACTGCTGTTACGAGAAAACCTCTCTGCTGATGTTAATGTTCACACTTGAGATTTTCACTTTAAAGCTAGCACTTTAGTTGGCTTTGATTGAACGTTGGTCAGGCCTGTTTCATCAACGTTGAAGATCCTATGTGGAGGTATACTCGTAGGCTTTATGTCGAGCAGTCCTTCTAACAAATAAAAAAAGGTAAACATTTGGCTTATTAACCCTTATTCTAATATGTGATTTTACATCCGCAAACGAATATGTGAGAACAATTTGTAGACAATTAATTTGAGTAAAATTTGGTCAACGCTATTTCCTGCACATATATATTAAAATATGTTTGGACAAATCCTATCGCTTCAATCATGATTAAATGATCAATTTCGAATCTATAAACTGCTG
>JAYRBW010037038.1:0-11860 GCA_036023295.1 Invenusta paracnida | reverse complement strand
AGAAAACACAATAACGAGGAATGATATTGGGCAGTATTACCTAGTATAGTCCAAGAGGTACAAGGTTTAGTAAATAAGGTGCATAAGTTCCTCTTTTTCGAATTTATTGTTAATTTGAGGTTGTAAATTTCGTATATAGATTGCTTCTTTGAAGCGGATGTTAATGTTATCTTTGTCTCTTGCTAGGATTGTCGGTGTGAATGTAGATTGGCAGGTCAGTGAGTGTTTGAATACGGAGCTGTGACTGTCAGTTGTGTGTTCATTGAAACGCCGGTGTAGGGTGCGTATGGTATGGCAGACCAAAGGGTTCAGTCACGTATATCTCACTTATGTGATAAATAACTCACTTATTTAAACAATAAGTCACTTATTTAATAAACAACTCACTTATTTAATAAATAACTCACTTATTTAATAAATAGCTCTCTTATTTAATAAATAACTCACCCATTTAATAAATAGCTCACTTATTTAATAAATAACTCACTTATTTAATAAATAACTCACTTATTCACGTTTAATAATTAATGTATTCATTTAATAAGAAATGACTCAAAGTCTCTTCCTTTGGTCCGCCATAGGGTGGACCAATGGGTTCACACGTGAATAAGTGAGTTATTTATTAAATTAGTGAGTTATTTTTTAAATAAGTGAGTTATTTACGAAATAGGTGAGTTATTTATTTAATAAGTGAGTTATTTATTAAATAAGTGAGTTATCTATTATATAAGTGAGTTATTTTATAAATAAGTGAATTAATTTTTTAATAAGTGACTTATTTATTAAATAAGTGACTTATTTATTAAATAAGTGAGTGTTTTATTAAATAAGGGAGTTAACTGGAGTTATTTATTAAATAAATGAGTTATTTATTAAATAAGTGAGTTATTTATTAAATAAGCGACTTATTGTTTAAATAAGTGAGTTATTTATTACATAAGAGCGTTGTGGAGGGTGGGGATTTCCTTTAATTAATTTGTCCTTATCGATTTTACCCTCCTCACACCTTTCTAACAGACTGCTTCCACCTTCCTTAATAAGTTAGTTCAACCAATCAAATTACTCCTCTTAATTTTCACTGAGTATATACGCCTGTCACTATTTTTCATGTACTACTTTATTCTCGCTTGAAAAGGGAAGTCTTCCGAAAATTTGCGTAATATAACATTTCTATATATGATTTCTGTGCACGAGAAATCAATTTTTATTATATATTATATTATCATTAACAGCCAGTGCTTTTTATTAACTTTACCGAGATATATTATACTTATGCTGTTACAGGAAACCTACCGCTATTTAATATATACTTATACTTTGTACCCATGTATAACGGTTCTGAAAATATAAGATTTTTAGCAAATTTTAGTTTGCTAAAAATGCTACGCCTAAATAATTGTGCCTTGTAAACTTATACCTATATAAAAACCTGTATATATACGTAATTAATTAACCTCATCGGCTATATATGTATATGTAAACATATATTATAAACTTTTTATTGTATATCTACACACACTATTTTATTCATTGATTACTCTTCTCACTACTGTTATACTTATAAATATGTATAACTATATATCTGCAGGGTATCCAAGTAAAAAACAAGCACAATTCTAATGACATTCTATATAGCTATAATAAACAATAATTTTAGTTTTCAAGTCATAATTATCACAAGACAGACATATGATTATGAAATTCTGATTTTCTTGCTGGATGCCCTGTAGTATATAATTCTTCAATTTGTATCATTTACATTCATTATATGTTTACATAATAATGCTACACTCTGTAATTATTTTAAGTATATATGTGTTTTAGTTTCAATACCTTTTGTATATCTACAACTGAAGTTCTTTTCACCCCTAAATATATTTTTATTAATTGTACTTTTGCATTCAGAATATCACGGATTAATCCGTTTGTTTAGGTTTTGCATATAACGGATTATATAACGCAATAGTTGTTCAAAATATAACGGATAATATAACAGATTATTTTGTTGGATATAACGGATTATTGGAGCAACTATTCCGTTATATTTGTTTAGTGTGTATATTTCATTTCTAACTATTGCTGTCTGTAAATTGTCCCTTTTCTATTTTGTTATACTTAGATGTTTTGCTATTTTTGATTATATTAATTACAAATTCAAGATATTTAATTCTCACATTTTTATGAGATTATTTTTTTTCTATTTTGTATTTTTGTTAACTTTAAACATTTTACCATTATACATAACGTCATTAATTCTTTATACTTTAATGTACAATTTTCAAACTTTTATTATTTAACTATATCGTTTTTTACTCTTTACCGTAGCGAGTCAAAATACATGTTCCATGTTTAACAATAACTTGTTACAGATTTAATTATAATTTACATACGTAATGAAATACATGACTATAATAATAATAAATTATCCTTTGTACATAAGATATAGCTGTCAGGAGATGCCAATATCTTGACTGACTTTATCTATTTATTATAATCTCATTTTGTGCTCGTATTTCAGAGTGGAGGAACAGAAGACTATAAGATCCTAAACTCCAGAAAAGTTCATGTTGGAACAGGAAGCGAGTGCATTGCAAAGGTTCGTTGAGTATACACAGTGTATAATATATTCATGTAATAGTTTATTAGAAAAGGGTTTATTTAGAGACATATTGTAAGTCTCCTCTTTACAGTTTATTAATCCTAAATCCATTTATAATGTATAATATGATAGGTTGTTATGCTAATTTCTCGAAAATTATATGACCTTGTCTAAACTTACTGAGATTTTAGGAGTATTCAGTTATTATTATACATCACGTTTGCCTATCTTGATGCAATAAAATTCTTAATAATAGTAACTGTGCTTTTAGACTTAAGTTTATGACATTATAATTTGAATCTCAAAGTCTTCTATTTTTAATCCTAAATACATATTACATAGTTATTATGGATATCACAGTTATAATAAGTTGTATAACTGCTCTATCAGTATATTTTTAAAAGGACAGCGGATGGGACTGTGCCACCAAAATTGTCAACTGAACTGGGCAAGTTACCATAATTTAAAAAAATTCCGACGTCATATTTACGATATTTGTATAGGGGAGGTTCTCCCACACCCCACCATACACCTATTATTTTGTCCTATTTTCACATACGCCATAGCTCTATTCAGTTATTGACACAATGCATCACAAAATGCTCTGAATTATCTTACTTTATCGATTTGTATGACCGCTTTTATCGATTTCTTTCTCCCAGGTACTGGAGCCAGGTAATAGTGACCTTGCCTGTCTCACTGATTACACGACTCTCCTCTATCAAGCCGTACAGCATTGCGACAAGGTCTATGTCTTCAAGGAGCTCTTCAACACCGCTTCTGTAGGATTCGTGGCGGCTCAGGACTCATACTTTCTTGAATACTTCCGACTCTAGTAAGTTAGAGAATCTCTATGAAAATCACAAAATTATATAATTTCATAAAATGATGATGCAATTATTTCAAGTTGTCAATATTGCCCTATCTGCATCAATAACTTCCCCATTTAGTCCTATATTCAGCAAACGTGTGCAGTGCTGCACGTCAACAATGCTGAATAGTATTACAACCTTTTTGATTTTAACTGGACAAACTTTATTATTTTCAAAGTTCTAGCTGATGATCATCTAGGCAGGTATATACTTTAGACAATATCGATATAAATATATATGTATATATGTTTCTGAAAATTATACTTTTGCAACTTGCGGTGTGAATTAAAATATAGTTGACTTTGCTATTTTACAAAAAAATGAAACTTATAAGTAGATGTGGTGCAACAAGAAGCAATATGATAGTCGATAAATATTTCACTTATATGTAACATACAGTATATTACATTGATCGTTCTTTAAGCAACTGTCACGCGTTGCCGCATAGTGCCGACGACGTCTGACGGATGCCTCTCACCAACGAAATAATACTATATATTATATGGAGTAAACGAATGAAACGAATATTAACCGCACAATTAGCGAAACAAATACCGACCAGTGTAATGCACACCCCCAAATGAGTAACGAAAAAACTGGATAAAACGAAAGTTGAATAAATAATTGAAACTTGAAAAACAGTTGCCGGGTGGATATTCCAAGCGGAACAACAAATATAAGACAACGGAAAATTTGAACAACGCAGATATTTACTCACGTGAGTAAAACAGTACACACATGACATGACATATTTTCAGGAAGTACTTTGTCATGTGGCCTCCGTTTCACCCATCAGTATAAGTTAACGTCTGTAATGACGAGAACAAGACAACAGTGCAAGGCAAAGCCCAATGAAAACATACTGACCGATAGAAACAGCTGCATCTTGCGAATAGTTCAAATTTGTTGAACTAAAGATTTGGGTATCTTGCTTACGTGTTGATTCGTTATTTTCTTTTTAATGATTGTCTGCGTGTTCTGTTTGCATTTTTGCATGTCTGACCTACTTTTTTATACGTGAAAAATTATTCGCGCAAAAGTAGACAGGCAGGTAATGTGAATCGTGCTGTAGCCATGCATGAAAATTGCATTACACTATTCAAATTTTTACGCCCAATGTATTAGTTGAAATTTTACATAAAGCTACTGTTTTTCTGCCTAAATTATTTGAAATATAATTTCTTTAGCTTTGGAAAAAATATATAAATATATAAACCTATTAATTATGTTTTTAAATATTTACATAAATAAACATAAATTCATTCCGCCAGCCGCATTTAGCCGCTAGTGCGTTAAATTCTCAAAAAAAACACTATTAATCGTTTCTATGTATTTCTATTTCTATGTCGTCTATACCAATAACATAGTATAACTCTATACTATGATCTAAAACGTCCCCCCCCCCTCTGTACAACCCACCCGCAGCATGACCAAAATGCACGAGGCTGGTCTCATTTCCATCTGGTTCCAAAGGATCTGGTCTCCCACTGATCGGCATGTGCCGTCATGCGATGGTTCAAGCAGTGATGAAGCTGACCCCATCAGTTTGAGCAAAATTTTTGGAACATTTATCCTTTCCTTCGGTCTCTATTTGATTGGGCTTCTTTTACTTGGGGCTGAATTCCTTTGGACAAACGTCCTCAAGAAGGGCACTCACGACTTCCCAATATGGTCATAAGCACAAAATAAAGCATAAATACAACGATTTTCATCACTACTTAAGCAATACAACACGAAACTGAGTTTAACAAATCAAACAGTACCTATTTATGCACTTATGCACGCCAACTTATGTTTAATCATATTTCAAAGTACATACATAAAAGACAATGGAGTTAACTGTTTGTTTATATTTATGTATGCAAAATAAGTAAATAAAAGCAATCTGCCAACATATTCTTCAATTGTTTATCACAAATACTATATATAAAATAATGTTTTTTCGCATGTTTTGTAATATATTATATAACGCTTATTGTTAAATGAAAAAATAATAATTTGAATTTGAATTTTTATATGAAATAATATGTATTACTACAGTCACTATAAACAAAAGATTAAACGAAGAATTTAACCAACGTAATTTCTTTTGAGCTTGATTTGTGTCTGTGCATTTATTTTTATTGACTTTATATTAAGTCAGTTGTGACATTGATTGATATTGATTGCCATTCAAGACTATCGGTTAACATTGCAAAAGCTCCGCAGGCTAGCTGCATTTATAATTTCATTCATTTATTATTTTCTTTGATTGGGCTTGCATTTTATTATAGATTACTGATTTTCAGAATTCAATATCCATATATGCGGTGCATTGAAATTAACTTCGTTTCTTTTATATTTTAAAAATAAACATTTCCAGGCAAGCTTTTATATACATATGTAGATACAAATACAAACGAATTAAATCAATTAAAATCTGAACATTTTATTCACCATAATGTCCTTCTTTATTAACAATGATCAATATATGTCCTCATTTACGAATTCCCTTTTCATCATTTCTGGGGTGAAAGATGGCACATGGTGTCACAAAAAGATTTTGTGGTCGGCTTTTATCCAAAATCCTCCATCGCTTCTCGCAATAATTCGAAGCGTAGGAAAACAAATCGATAGTAGAGGTTTACATTGGGACTATATTATACCGTGGTTGTTTCAATAGAAGAATATTATTCTTCACCATAACATTGGTGATGAGTTTCGAAACATGAAGCCCGATTTTATCATGTTGGAGGGTCATTTTTTCAATGTGAATGGCATTTCTTGGCTGTGCGAGGCAAAACATTCACCTATTTCACGTAAGAAGTTGATGTAAGAAGCAGTGTCAAATGGCCATGGTTTACTGGCTTTAAGCTAAGTAGTAGATCTTCTGGGTGACTGCAGTTCATCTCGATAAGGAACCACTTATATTAGTCATGGAAGATATATTGGCAATATATATTTATTATTCAGAATATCATCTTGAAATAATAATCAGTAGAACAGGTTCAAACAATTTGAGATACATTTGTGTAATACATAATAAAAATAGTATGCTCATTGAGCATTAGTTTTATCACTCATTCAAATAGTCTTGTTTTTTAAATCTAACTACTCATTCATATATGATTGCATATTGGATTATTTTAATCCATTCATATTATGATCAATAAAAAATTACATTAGTTATATTTTTATATACACGAAAATATACACGAATATACACGAATTTTTTTGTTGTACGAGGGTGGCCACCCTGTATTGCGGAATAAAATCTATTTCTCGTCGACGACTACTATTGTTTACCACGAGACGAGATCTGTATGCAGGCTGCATAGTTGTATATTTTCCCACCTAACAATGACGATTTTCTTCCATGAGGGTATGCGGTATCCAAAGTGTCTTCATTCATTATAATTAAAGTATTTCCAAATTAAAAAGCTAATATTCGTTAAACCATGCCATGCAATATATTCATAATTTTCGGACAAATCCCGATTAGACAGTGTGATTTCAATTTCGAGAGCTTCTTGCATTAATTCTTTTATATTAAACCATTCTTCACTAATTGGTCTACCTTAACCACGTTTACGTTCAAAAGTTAGTCCTCGAACTAACTAACTAGCGTCAGTGTTAGGCACCTTAACCAGACGTTTAGTTCATCCCACAGCCCAAGTTCTGCTTACCAAAAATGGCCCACTGGGCACTCACATTCAATTCAATATATCGCATCTATCTGAGTTAACAAATGTACACAATTATAGGAACCTCAACGAATGTTTTGTATCTTTAATACATTTTACTCTCATATTTCAATCAATATAAATAAAAATCTATAACTTTAAATTAAAATGTATTTCGAGACGAATTATGGTAAACATATTGATTATGCAACGTTAAATATTGTGATATATTGGTCTGTGTATGTATATAAATTTGATAATAGTAATAGATGTATTAAAGTAAATTATTTTTTAACATCACTATTATGAATAAAATATTCTTTTTCACTTTCAAATTATTCGTGCATATTTTGTTTACACATTCACTTGGTAAATCAAAGTTTGATTATATGATTAAAACACCACAACCTTCATAGCTTTCCTTCAATTATTTATATAAAGCTAAAGAAAAACACAAAAAAACGTTAGAAGGCACGTTAAAGTTAAAAGTTAGCTTCCATAATATATTTCTACAAAAATATTAACATAAATCGTTGTTTAGCTATATGAAATCTGTAGTTAATATCATGTATTTATTCCAATTTGAATTGTCAAATAAATATTTATCTTTTCCTTATATTTAGAGCACTTCTGCGTCAACTTAATTATACGATATGTATTACTTCATATATCGTTTTGTAGGCAATACACGCAATTTACAGTTTACAGATCATTTGTTTTAAAAATGCATCGATTGATTCTTAAATTGATCCGAAAACTTCCGTCGCTAAGTGTTTTCCATTTTAAATTAATATATTTGATGTTGTGATATATCTATGTATCTATTATTTTCCACAAGAAGCACTCAACATTCACATGCATTTCTTCTTTGTTCAGAAAACTCACAATGAACCTGAACCTGAATTATATATATACTATGTATACATAAGTATTTGAAACACGGAAATTTGGTTTGTTCGTTTTTGTACGGCAGTTCGTTTTTACACAAATTACATATTCGTATTATTTATTGTAGTGTATTTATTGTGTATTAGCATAACTTAAACATGCGCATGCTCCATTCTTCGTTCAATTTGCAGCATTACTATTAGTAGAACTGTTGAATTTTATAAACAGGCTATGAACAGGCTATTTAATTTGATATTAAGACATTCTTTTAAGAAAAATATTATGAAATTATGCTGTATTTAACATTTGTCTTGGTATGAAAATAATCACACGAATTAAATCAATAGTAATGCTTTGTCTTACTTTATAATTGATTTATAATTTTATTTTTGTTGATAACATTAATCAGAAAAAGTTATAATTTAATGTTTTTAAATATTATGTTGTGATATGTTGTTATATATATTTATATATAATGACAAAATGTTCCCTCACAATTTTCTTAAGGGACTTCCTTAGGGATCTGTAGTGTCACCATAAAATCTTCCTCGTCATTCGATCTCTGAGATTATATCTCAAAACCCATCAGTCTATGCAAGCAGCCTCCTTATTACAAAAAAGTTAAAGCACGTAGTATAATCGAACTCATTGTTGAGAGTGTCGTAAAGTCGAAAAGTTCCGAATATGCAGAAATATGACATCAGTCCATACCTCATCCACTTTTGATAGCCATGAAGGCTCGTGGAAATAAGGAATCAAAGTTTCGAGAATTCCCCTCAGTTCCAATCCAATGTAACCAATAAACGCGAGATGTACCATCCACACAGATGATTCGAATGTGATCGTATTCCAAAAGAGAATAAACATTATCCAATACTTTTCCTAACGTTATCGTTAATATTCAACTTGTGTAATCCGTGTTCTCAAAACTGGATACCTTATCCATGTCTAGAAGACGTGATAAAATAAAGCAAACGTACTTAACAGAATATTAGAATATTAAATATTATGTATAGAAGTGACACTGCTATAATGACTCAACGAAATTTAGGGTGCAAGCGTCGATCACCACTAGACGCGTTTCATTTACAAAAGTGTGACGAATGCATCATGATTACGATACAATTAACTAGAGTTATAATTAAACGATAATTTTATATCATTCGAAAGCTAAATATTTACATTTTTGAAATATGTAAACAGAAGAACTATATAGCTAATATCCAATTAAATCTAACTAATTACATAGAGAGTTACTTTACGAAGAGAGTCAAGCAAAGGATTTGAAACCATATAGTATGCCGTTGCACGCGTGCACATTAAAACTGTCGAAGTGACATGCGAAATATTATTCGCATGCCGAATAGAGAAATATTTATATTCTGCAGGCCATGTGGCATGCCGTCAATAATGTTTTCTAATGATCACGCGTGACAAATAATGGAAATATCGCACGTTGTTTTAAACAGTGTATTAACTGCACCAATATTTATTATGGTATATATAAGAAACGTCTCATTGAAATAATAATGCCAGAAGAAAACTTAAAAGTATAATTTTATGGGTGAAGAGTTTCTTTGAGAAAATACGTCATTTCACATAAAATGAAACAATATAAGTAAAATAATGGAGAAGTTTATAAGAAGACTACGCCAGGCCGGGCAGTCACGTATCCGATGTTGTCTTTATTCTACTTAAGTTAGCGAGGGGAATGATTTAATGGTGGACAGAGGTGAAGTACAGCGGGTTCACAGATAATGTGGAGTACTGGGATGAATACAGAAAATAATCTACTAGAAGAAAGCTTAACCGAAGCGCTGTAAAAGTTGGGAAATTGGATTAATAAACTGAGCTAAAATCACCAATACAATATATGTCAACTTATATATACATACCTCAACAGATGACAATAAAATATCAAACTATACGGAAATTAGAAGAATGTAAAGACTAAATAATTAAGACTGCTACGATTCATTTTTGACAAAAATAATTAATCCAAATGCAAAAAGATTGGGTGTTAGGTTATAAATAGAGCTTTTTAAGTATATTATTTCATATCATATTTCAGAAATTACTGCAAGGAAAGAATAAACACTTAAACATCCTGAAAAATCATGCATTTGATTAAATTAAATAAATCGTGTCAAGAAATATGAACCAAGACAAACAAACGCAAATACTTCCATTTTACATAAATTACAATCGATGCACTTATAGATACGAGTATGCTATAAGGCTGTTTTCAGAAAGTGTAAATTCGTGAAATCTACAAACAAAATCAGTAATATATGTATAATCATTGAGTAATTATATACAGAGTTTCCACTCGTATAGATTCTGTATGCAGTTTTATACTACTATGTCGATACCCGAAAGCTTTTGCGAAATAATATTTAAAAAACTGACAGCAGTAAAATCCTTTGTGCAGTAACACAGTTTTTGATACACAGGCAATGGATTGCATACTACAGCCAACTTACGTATGTTAGAACTGTATGAATATGTACATTTTTCTCTTAAAATGAATTTTATAAAGTTATTAAACACTACTTTTAGATTACCCATTTTCGTCAAATTTGTTTAAATAAAACGATTTTATATTGACGAAGATTTACAGCGCGATGCATATAAAATCAAAAAGAGTGAAATCTCTGTATATGATCACTCTGTGTGTTTAATCGCGCTAAATATATAAATCCCTCAGACTTAGTTGACAAACGAAATCAGCTGACATTACAATATGTAAATTTCTAATATTTCTTTCAATTTATGTTTTAATGACTGTATTATATTTTTCTGGGTCATATTACTAATAATTATTATTTAGTAAATATTAGTAACTATGACAACTGCACAATGAAATAGAAGGTCACATAAAGATCACATACCTACGTTTATTACCTACATATATTACATATGAATTTTATAATATATTTATTATTATTATTATTAGTAATTTTGTGTATATTAAATAATATATGAACTTCTAACTTCCATAAGTGTCATAAATTGAACTAAAATTATTACTTTTTATTATCCCTATTCTGTGGCAAACCATAACTCGAAAACGAAACCAAAATTTCTATTACAAAATTTGCGCTTCATGCTTTGTTAAAAGTGAATGTATATTATGTGCAATAATGAAATCTTAGCCCAAACACTATACTAACAAAATATCCGATTTAATAATTCGGCCATTTCTGTTGATTGACCTTAAAAAACGTAACTTTAACATGTTGATAATATAATAATATTATAAGCTTAATGATTGAAAGAATAAACTATTTTATCTTTTTCTATCGATTACAATTAGGTTGCATTTTAATCCTATTTATTTTATCGTACTACTATTTAGTAATCTACAGGAAAATAATAGATATAATATGGTTACTTTAAAAATTGAGCATCTATTATAATTAGTTAACTTCAAAGGCTAATTAACTAAATAGGCTAATGATGTACAAATGAAGTATATACTAACTCATATATAAATTAATATAAAAAATAAAATATATTTAGAAATATATCAATAAAGTAATTTTATTAGTCTTTTTTTATCGTGGTAATTAAAAATCTGGAAACGATCTTTATTATTGACCATAATCGTACTTCTTGCAATTCATAAGTATAGTTAATCTGCGTATGTATAAAGTAAACAATATCATATGAAGAGTTTTGACTCTTATTGATTTAATATATACATCGTTGTAAATTGCATCAACCGAAAATTGTTTTATTTCAATAATATGTTTAAAAATTATATATATATATTTAATGTTATTAAAATTATTAAAATAAAATAACATGACACGAGAGAATAGTATGGAATGCATGAA
>JAYRBW010037027.1:0-11860 GCA_036023295.1 Invenusta paracnida | reverse complement strand
ACCAGAGGCAGACTCCTCCACCGATTCTTTCAATTCTATCTTGACGGTAATGGTTATAATTATTAATTTCTAAAAAATGCAAATATAATGCATTGATGTAATTACTCCAGATGAAT
Source organism: Invenusta paracnida (assembly GCA_036023295.1). Taxonomy (NCBI): domain Eukaryota; kingdom Metazoa; phylum Platyhelminthes; order Proseriata; family Coelogynoporidae; genus Invenusta; species Invenusta paracnida. The sequence goes on along the minus strand of JAYRBW010037027.1, from coordinate 11,744 downwards.
CTATGTATAAACACGCATTAAAGCTACGATACAATCTATATTATACAAATAGAATAGTACAAAAGTTTTGTAGAATAGTACAAATTAAAAAGTACATTTTTTAATACATATATTATTTAATGAACCATTCACATTGTCTTAAATATCGTTTTATGTCTATACATATTACATGCGCATATATGTTGTAGATACAATTAACAAAATTATTTGCATCTTATTTTTTAAATCCGATATATTTTTACGGTAAATATATGAGCATCAATTTTTTTCCATTTTTTTTGTTTTATTGTGATTACAGCTTAACTACACTATTTCATGAAATGTATTATATCGAAGAATATAGTATAACATGATAGCTGGCATCAAATATACTACATAAACCATTTATAGGTAAAATGATGAAATCTATTGCCAAACTATTTCAACAAATAATTCTACAAAACTCAATAGCAGACAAAGAAGGAAGGCTTAACTTGCTAAAACTTCTTAAATACAGTTTAAATCATAGCTAATTGTTAGTTAAAGTTTTATAATAAATATTTATTCACATTGATTAATCATGGATTAAAAAACAAGAATTTAAATGTATACTAATATCAATTTCATTGTTAATTTTAATACTTTTTAACTCTGCCCCTCCCCCTATGTAGAAAATAATGACCCGACTTCAAATTCAATGTCGGAAGTTAACTTGTGTCGTGACTACAGCTTATAAGCCTGCTATACAGTAGTCATTTTTTTGCTTTTACGTAACTGGATTATTGTTTTATAATAATTTCCCAGTGAAGGTATTTGCTTTGTGTTTATAAACATAGTTTCGTTAACTGATTAAAATGGTGTAAGAATTTTTAAAAGTAAAATTAAAATATGATATTAAATATGAGATAAGATATATTGTTGATAAATAATTGTTCGTTATCTCGTTTCCATACATATAAATGTAATTACTTCATAAATTTTTGTATAATAAAATATTTGACAAATTAAAACTTTAAATTTACCTAAATTAAGTATTACTTAATATATCTACCAGTTGTATGTTGTAGCAAAACAAACTCTATAAATACAATTTGCTGTCACGTTAATTTCTGTATCTAAATCGTGTCAAGGCGGGGTAATAGGTAATTACTTCATTGAAATGACATAGTTCTGCTAAACGGGATTATTGCGTGAGTGTTTCTATTTTTATGACGAAATGAACAGAATTACGAAAATTACACATTAAAAGCAATTTGTCCTCATGTAATGATTGTTCTATTAATAGCGTATAACGATATATAAGGAGTGATTTTTTATAAGCAAAATTCAATTTTATGTTAATTTTCTAATATTTAGAAGTTATTTTATGTGGCTTATAATGAAGTATGTATTTTTTGTGATTTTTCTTGTTTCACGTTATGCACTTGAATTTTATTTAAAAAATAATGTGCATGGTATTAGTAGCTATATGATCTATTAATCAACAATTTTTTTTCAATCTCCAGGTAAAATAGCATACTCTATCCTGTAGTTAAATACTTAAATTTAATTTATTCTTTTGTCTCAGCATGGTGAACACTTTTAAAACCAATCAGAACTATTATGTTTAATTATAAAACGTGAAAAGATTCTGAGATCACTTTTCAATCCAGTTTTCTAGAAATAATTCAACGATTTAAGAATAATAAGTCAATTAGTTAAGCAACTTAAATTATAGTTGAGTTGAGTTGAGTTGAGTTGAAATTAGATTATATATATGCGAATCAAATATATCGATTCAAATTCTGTTCATTTTATTTTATTTTATTTTATTAATTATACCTGGAATCCGAACGCAGCATCAGTCTATTGCTCTCATTCGTTAAATGTCTTCAACCTTCAAAACTTCACTTAAGTAGTTCTGTGAACACAGTGAAAATGGGATCCTTTTTTTGAAATTATCTATTATTATATCGGCTTATACTATCGACCCATACTGTATATATTATGTAACATAAAATACATATTGATCTCAAGATGTGCTATTACAACTTAATTATTGTATTATATTATTTAAATCTAAAACTGTTCGAAAATATTTTACGGGCAAGAGTAAAGAAAGTAAAATCGAAAAATTATACCCTCGTATTGAACTTTTTAAATAACTAAATACACAAATTTTATAAATTATTCCTATTTTGTTCAATTTGATTAGGCAAAATTAGTAGTTGCTAATAAAATGACAACTTTAACATGGAGAAAAATAACATGTCATTTCGAATTTTCAAAAGCCTATACAGAGAAATAGTGATTTATTGATAAAAGTTCGAATATTTATATAAAATTATCTTCCATTAATAATTAGACGAGCCAAGAACGTAAGAGCGTCAGCAATTAGCTTGAGAGATACTAACAGCTCTAGTCATTAATACTAAGGAGAATAAAGGCCTATATTTGAGATCAATATGGAGCATAGGTATACTTCTAAACTGTAAAATTCATAACAATATAACAACAAAAGTTATGAAAAATATTGTGGCAGTGGAATAAATTATATTATTTTACTATGTTTTAAAAATTGGCTTACATAAAAAACATCCACTTTTGCATTCATGTGGGTTTAATTGCTTTTATAAAAATGTTCCGATGCCAAGAAATTTTCATAATTTTTGTTTTCAAATTTTTATGAATTTTACAGTTTAGACGTATATCTATGTTCCATATTGATCTATACATTTGTGCATTTTAAACAGAAAGTATTGTAACAGTTATATCTTGGCCCCATTTTTATATAAATTCCTTCGATGGCTGTACTATGTACCATCATTATTAATTGTAACATTTTGTTTTTTAATTCTTGGCATCTTTTTTATATTAATTTTTTAATGCGGCTGAACTTCAATATCATTTCAATGTTTTACTTTTGAGGAGCTCGTTTCTTGGCTTTCACTTTTGTGACGCGGTCATTTTATTTAGATATCTATATATCAAAAATTATACAATTTTTAGTAATAGTGCATCTACATAATTTTAATTTCCGTGCATTTTTAATAATTTTTTTCAAGCAATATTTCATACTTATAATTTTTTTAAACAATTGACTCATAAAATTGTAAATAGCGTCCTGTATATCTCTTAAAAATACATATGCTAAACATATGTTATTATATACGCATAAAGCCATTCTTCTGCGAATTGTTTAATCATTTTAATCTTGCATTGAAATAAATATTTATGGTGGAAAGCGATATAGCAACTATAAACATATTTTTGTACCGAAAAATATTCAAATAACTTTAATTAATTCATTAGTTTGTAAAAGTCAAATATAGCTGTTTTAATTAATTATTTATTTATTTATTCAACTGTTGTCTAAATTCTTTCAGAATTGCATATATATGCAAAATTAGTATCTTCAAACTAATAGATTAATTTTGGGGTTGAATTATCGTTTTAATATGTTAAAAATATTTAGAGAAAAATGATCTCTTTGAAAAGTTTTAAAATATTTATGTTTACATTTTTACAATTATAAATTTTAAGTTTTAAACTTTACTTCAATTTTTTCTATATTAAAACATTCCGAGATAAAAAGCTGATTTTAACTATCATACATTAAACCAATTATTGAGTTAGTCGTCTTAGGATACAAGGATAAATCATTACATAACACTATAAAATTCATACTCTAACAAAACAGTTTAATTTTAAGTATCATTTTAATAAGCTTAAAACATTTATGAAGTTAATTAAAATTATAAGTTCATAAGTTTCATAATTATTGTTTTCATAATAATTTTTTTTTTTTTTTATTCAATTTACGTGATTATTGTGTAATTGTTTATTAAGTATCAATTTAATAAGCTTAAAATGTTATGAAGTTAATAAACTAAAGTTTGAAATTATAAGTTCTTAAGTTTCAAAATATTGTTTTCATAATAATATTATTGTTATTTTTATTTTATTTACATAATTATTGTGTAATTGTTTATTAAGTATCAATTTAATATAAGTTGACATTTATTTTCAACTATGTTTAGTTCAGTTTGAGATTTTTAGGTAGCATATTTCAACATAAAACAAAAATCACACCTTTTTGAAGTAAATCACAAGGCATCTGGGTTATACAGACGGAAGTTAATCTTATCGGGATTGACATAAAAATGTTCAACCTTCCGTGCAATCAATAAAAAATTGATTAATATTGCACGAAAGATTTATAGGCTACCTTTTAAATAGTATCCTGAAGCGTTGAATTATTCATTTTGAGATAATCTAAGTGACAATTAATACAAGATTATGAATACAAGATTTAAAAAGTACTATTTTTTTCAAGATTTAAAACTCAATTTTATACACTTGATGCTACATTTATGCACATATTAGCTTAGTATTTAACCCGGGTACACAAATATGTTTCAAAACCTTTTACAGGTTATCACTGATCAATTAAATTTTATATTAATTATTCTTAGTTCGTCTAAATTTTCAGTTTTGCAATATAATTAAAAACGAATAAACACAAATTTATCGACTTAAATATATTTTTTATACATGAAGATAAATTGTATCCAAAAGTCGATAAGTATTAAGTTTATTCAAAATTAGACTTCTGTTGCGATTAATACTACAATTTTATTAAATGCGCACTTTAATAGTAACAAGAGAGATCTTTTATATGGGAAATATATTATGTTTATAAAATACTATATTGCTGCCCTTTTTAATGACAAATTAACATATAATTTTATTTCAAGAGTAAAATAATTGCTTCGATTGACTTTTTAAAAGAGACTATATTATGTATATGTATATTATTATGCCGATACAAACTGCATATACAACTGGAAATATGCAACCCGAAATTGCTGTGTAGGTAATTGAATCACCTATTGAGTAAGATATTAATAAATATATCTTAACATCACAACCGAGAAACAAATGGGATGGAAACAAATAGGTTTTTAAATAAAGGCCAAATAAAAATAGTTGGACCAAGAGTGAATGAAACAAGACAGGAAAACAAAGACTGGCCAACAAAACAAATTAACCAATACAAAAAAACAAAGAAGCAAGGGACCATTTATAGGGTGGACGCTTTATTGATGCGACGACATTTCCAATCAGGGGTACAATATTCAAAACCATTCAAGGAAAGGACATCTACGCACAATAAAGATGCGCATCATTTAACCTTTGGTGAAACACATGGAACAACGCTGTACATTTAAGTGGTGGTGGTATTGAAATAAATGCTTTTTGGGGTATAGTCTAAGAATACAGTAGATATTTTTTTCTCGCATTATTTTCTAAGGTAGTGCGAGGATGGTGAATAGTTTGTGCCCTTCATGTCGAGTTGGTGCCCCCCAGCCTGACCATCAAATCGAGCACACCAACGCCACGTCACCCCCCATAGTCAACCCACGCGGTGCTGCTCAGGTCTCGCCAGCTTCTCACTCCTCGGTCTCCGTCCCCTCTACTGCCGCCGTCGTCACTACCGGCAGGAGGCATAAGACTCGCGCCTGTTGGATATATCCCGTCGTGCACAGTTGACTGCAGGACCGAGACAGCCTGGAGCATCGATCTGGAGAACATACAAATTTACACGAGTCGGCGGCATCCTCTGCTTCGAGCGCTCGGGCGCTAGTCAGCGGAGGGGGACCTATCGTTGAGGGAGCTGTGGCGACTAAAATAGACGACAAGCGTTGCTGCAAAATACTGCTCGTGTGACCACTCATTGCCGCGTCACCGTCCTGCGTTGCTGCGGCTGTCGGCGATTCTTTGCGACGAGTGCGCACATATCGACCCCTCGCGTTGCGACTGCTCCGGAGGTGTCGACGACACATCTCGTCGGAATAGTTTCCGCGTCTCCGTTTGCACTTGGTGCCGCACTCCCAGAGGTCATAGCTCGACCCATAGGCATAGAAACACTCGCTACACTGCAGCCAGCAGGTTCGCACAAGAGGAGTCACATTCCTCGAGCCATAGACTCGATTGGAGCCGGAACGTCCCCTTGAGCTCCCCGAAATAGCGGTTGTGAGGAAGCCTGCGCTGGTGATCTTGAGCCCGCGACAAGAGGATGGAAAGTGGATTGTTACCAGGAGAGATGCAGTTAAGAGGAGCGATGGCAGCCATGTCGTTCGGCTGGTCGTTGCAAGTCGGTACATAGTTTAGTTAATAGGAGAGAGGCGTTGGGGAGGGGGAAAGGGGACTTAAACACGAGAACAAGACGTGCAAGCAAGCGCGGGTTCTAGTTTCAAATGCGAAAGGAAGAATTATAAAGCGTTATATTTATAGGCAGATGGTTTTGTCTGTCTGGGGGTAAGATTTAGCAAGTTAAAGAACTCCCCCACGATGAATAAACGATGTTTCACGGCTCCTCTCTCTGGCACAGCTTGACACTCTCTCCAAGTGCAGCTTCTGCCTACCTTTCCTGGCAAGTAAGTCAAAAGCTGGCTCTTTCTCCTTATTATAATACTCTTCCTTCCTCTCTAGTTTCACAATACTACTAACCTGACGCGAAGAGAGTAGGATAATAGCATGAATGAACTCAAACTCAATCTAACCAATCAAAATCAGTCGCTTAAATGCGCAGAATATTCACCGAAATGGGTTTGTAAGCCTACTCCAATTTGATAATTTGTAGGGGAAACTCTCTGCAAATAAAGAAATGTAAAAGTAGAGAATTTTTAAATATATTATCATATAAAGATCCAATGAACGATTTCAAATTTAATAATTGTCTGTGTGTAGGTGTTTTGAAATTTGACTCCAAATACATGAAGGCGATATTACTCATTGCTTTGCGGTTTATTTAGTTCAAATATGATTGTAGACATGTGGGTGTACATATATCATAGAAGTTCAATAAACTATTTCAAATTTAATGTATGTGTAGGTGTTTTGAGATTTGTAATTTGACTCCAATTACATGAAAGCGATATTACTCATAAATACTTTGCGGTTTATTTAGTTCAAAGTATATTCTTTGTATTATACACGTGGGTGATTCTAAACAATAAAATATATCTTTTAAAACTATGCCATGAAAGATGATAAAACTATGCACTGCAACAGTGATTCTATTATTCATTAATGAGGAAACAAATGCATTAATGAGGAAACAAATACATTATGAAAAAGGGATTTCACGAAACTCTAAGCATGTTTATATAAAACGGGTGTGACTCTTGATAATCTATAACTTTGTTAAAAAATTGTACTTTTATAAAAGAAGTACTCAAATTGATTTAAGTTTTAGAGACACATTAGTCTTGTCTATTATATTTTAAAGAGTTTGCTCGTCATATTCTATAAAATTAAATCACGATTTATTTCGTAAGTATTGTGTGTATTCATCATTGGCTACATACTGGCATAAAATGATAAGAACATATATTAACATTCAATGCTCTACACAAACTCACAAATATCGACTAACTAGCCATTTTTTTGGAATCATCAATTTAGCCATATTTTAGACAAAGTATTAATATTGAACAAAAACAGGAAATCTACTTTATCCATAGAACTTGAAAAACACATTTGAGTAAATCTGTTATATTTTTTAAATGAGAATAATTTAAATTTCTTCAATATGAAAACGGAAGGCATATATAAATTTTTCAATTTTATTTTTAAACGAAATCGTGTTTTTGAATAGCTTTTCATGTGCTGCCCAAATCGTCCTTGTTACGCTCTCTGTCTCGAAGGTCGCGAACTTCGAGGTCGATACAAGCTATCATGGTTTGATCCATTTTGGCCGCTTCCTATTTGGATTGTTGTTGTTATTGTTGTTACCCCGTCAGGATAATGGTTCACCAGGGTTTTGAATTTTTCCCAAAGTTTCCTGCATTTAGAAGGATTATTATCAAATAAGTGTCGTAGATCGTTAATTTCCACCTCCCTTCTCAGTTACTCTAAGCTTGGACAGTGGAGGAGAACATGTTCAGTTGATTCCGGTGCTTCGTCGCATACTCTACAGTCCTCCGATTCGGTCATCCCAATTATGCTTAATCTCAGTAGAGTGACCAGTTCTGAATATTCTGAAGCTCACTACGTCAGTTTAACCTTTTTCTCAGTCTGCTTTCACAATGCCGTTCCCAAAGATTTGCCTACTCCTATAGCATAGGTTCCCTTGGGTCTGTTGCAATCCTGGCTGTGTTCCAGTCAAGATGGGTTTGGAGCCAGTCCAAAGCCATATTTGATGCCACCATCAGGTCACACGGATAGGAAGAACACCATCTGCCGACCACCACATTGAACCTTTCAATGTAAGTCGGCTCCTCCATGCTACCTGTGGTGATAATGGCTGCAACACTCCCTGTTCATACAGCTCTCTACTGCCGAACTGTCCGTGAATATTACCATGTAGAATTCTGCACTGTTCTCTTGGATTTATTATGCTAGTTTCAGGCTGTCTACTTCATTTTCGCTCTGATGTTGTTGTTGTTGTTGAAGGCGGCGAGTCACATCTGATCGCCCAGGTGTGCCAACTCTAGCACCGCCTCGGCGTTGTCCCACAGCTCAGACAAAGCTGGGACCGGGCCCCCGAAAATCCAACTTCGTGTTGGGATGGAGGCCGGGCAGCGTTGAAGCCAGTGCTCAAGGGTTTCTTGCTCCATTCCGCACCGGTTGCAGATGGGGTCAAAACCGGGCTCGACCACTGCTCTGTATGCCGCCAGCCGATGACAGTGGCCGCTCCGGAGTTGTGCTAGAAGCACCTCGTCCTTCCTCGGGAATTTTATCTTGCACTTCTTCCCCGCACAGTACATAGACAAGCGCGACACGGAGGGTGGATGGTGGGGGGTCTCTGAGGGCTCTCTTGACGAAGGCTCGTACTGTCTCCAGATAGGTGGTGGGATTGAAGGGTTCTCCCTGATCTTCGGCTGCCGGCTTGGCCTTGGCATTCGCCATCTCGTTGCCTGGGAGGCCACAGTGGCCGGAGATCCATTGAAGAGTCATCCTACAATGAAGGCCGTCCAGTGACTCCCGGCTAGAGCCAGAAGGTCTGGTGAAGGATGTTGTTGTTTGTTTTGTTTTTGCTCAACTCGAGACTTTGGCCTTTTTTCTGAAGTATTTCCACATTTTAGCCACTTTTTCGGGGATTCTACACATGTCGGCAAGGTCGGTAATGCCTTCCTCGATTCTCGTCCTGAGAGTGCCCGGGCATCTGAGGATGATATGTTCGTTGGTTTCCTCTTCTTCTTCGCACAGTCTACACATTCCGTCCTCTGTTTTCCCTATTCTTTTCTGGTAGCTTTTGAGTTCCAGGCAGTGTCCCATTCTGAACCGTCTGTAATCTCTGCGTTCGTCTTCATGTTTGAGGTTGTCTTTGTCTGTTTTCACCCCTCCTTGTCCATAAGTCGCACGGATGTTGTTGTTGTTTTACCCTGGTCAATCAGGCCTATCACCGTTTATGTTATATGTCTTCTATTGGGAGGTACATCTCTATAGTAACTAAATTAGTTACCACCTGCATGTCCAGGGGTGCTTCGTTGGCAGTTTTATCAGCCTCTTCGTATTCGTCGATACCGCAATGAGGAGGGATTTATTGAAAGTGGATATTCGTATCGTTCATGCTATTGAAAAGCTTCCAAGTTCTCTGATAGCCGGTTTTCTTAGTGTTATATTGGAAGCGTTGAGATAGGCAATCAATGTCTGTTTGTGTGAATTCTGATGACCTCAATCTTGGTATTTCACACTCGTAATAACCTACCCTTGTGCAAATTCTAAAGTATAGCTTCCTAAATTATTTTGTAAATTATCCAATCTTCGTAGAAATAAACAGACAGCTAATATACAGCTAAATGTTTTAGTTTCTTCTTTAATAATTATCAACTGAACTCAATGAGCTCAATATCCCTTTCGCTAGTGACAATTAATACCATATTGCTTTAATTGACTGTAACTAAATTTTTCACTCAACCCTTTCATTTATTATTTATTTCATTAACTGTTTTTAATTGAAAATATACATGTAAACTAAATAATATATATTGTCCAGACAAATATATGTTTTAATTATGCGTAATAATATTCATTTCTTTCCTTTTATTTGTAAAAAAATGTTTAACTTTCCCAGCGAGACACCTATACGATCTCCTTTCGAAAGCATACGGATGAACTTCAAATCAATATACTACATTTTATTTTATATACTTGTATTACTTATCTAAGCTAATAGTAGTAGAGAAGTGAATTAAGTCAGCCAGCAGTAAATAGCTAAACCTCTGTTAAAACTCTAAAATGTATACGTTTTACTTAACTATAGAAGAATATTTGGACAAGTTAAGTAAGGTTCCAAATAGAAACGATGTTTACCTTGACGCTTTTACCTACGTAACTGCATATATACGTAGGCACTTAATATCTATTTAGGAGTATACATATATACTCACGTTAAACATCTCATAAAATGTTAAGCCTACTTAATTTAAGTATTATGCTTATACGCAGGAATATTGAAGTTTCTTCTTTCATTTATCAAATTATCAAATGGCTTCTATGTTTTTTTATTTTTTACTGGAAGAAAAGCCTCTTAAATAATACAAATAAAATGTTTCTGTTGTCCCATACGCATTGCATAGGAAATAAACTTCAGAGAAGGCTATTTTTAAAATACAATTTTCCACTAATTTATTTATATATATATAATAGCATAGTTTTATAAAAAATGTATTGTTTAAATGCTATATTTAACCGTGAAATCCGTCCAGAAAATTAAAATTCGCAACTGCCGATTAGATTTGATTCTCGCTAAGCTTTCTACCCCGTACATACGACTTGTCATTTTAACTCTTTTTTTATTTTGCAAAATACACATATTATTGTCACCAAATTTTTATAATTGCCTTATAACATTATAAATAGTAATGTAATATTTAAGAATAGATATTCTGTTCAATTACATGATAGCTTACATGAAATTCATACTTTCTGTGGCAGTAAGTAAGAAGGGTAAAATTTCAAGACGCACATGTACATAGGTTTAGTTAAAGTTAATGAATTACGTGGATCTCATATTAACTTCTACAACGCATGAATCTTGCAATCCCAAGTCTAATTATAATTTTTTCTGTTAAAAAGCTTGCAATTTGTAGGGATATTTTAAATCGCCTCGGAGAATAAAAAATATGTGTAGGTGTGTGTGTTTTTGAGTTAAAAATAATTGTTATTTTTAAAAAGGCGTATAGCCAGGAATATAATAACTTTGCAGCACTTTGTTCGTCGTGCATGTATGTCTTAAAAAGAAAAGTGTCTATATTAGTAGCGTACATTTGCGTACAAACTAAACGAACGTATGTTTTAGAAGTAATATAAAATAATATATGTTATTATGTTCTTTATGTTTATTTTTTTAACTTGTAACATTTTGTAACTTTCGTATGAAGTAAACAAGGTGAATATGTTTCATTTTAATCTAAATGTACACACATATATAACACATATTATATACTTATGAAATTCAGAAATAAATTGAAAAACATTTGTCGATAAATATACATAAGTTACATTACTTACTATAAATCTAAAATGAATATCTACATTATAGACCATACCGGTAAATTTGACGGCCTGTGACTCGAACAACTTGTGGCATTGATTTATCATCTGCTGCACTCATCCAAGAGACAGTAGAATTTAGAGGCTTCATGTTTCAACCATAGATATTTGTTTTAATACTTCACTAGATGGGAAATCAGGCCGCGAGTTATTGTCTAAATGGTCGCCATTTTGGCCCCGAGTTTAGTGATTGGCCAAACTAATATGGCGTTATAGTAATT
>JAYRBW010037016.1:0-11861 GCA_036023295.1 Invenusta paracnida | reverse complement strand
GGTTTGAATGAATTTATATCTTTTAAAATTGTCTGTAGCTAACCAGCTTTTTGCCATTTTTGGCGATAAAAAATTTGTCTAATAATCTCTTGAACCACCTAAATTATCAAATTAAATTAAATAACTATCAACAAATTTTACCAATTACAGAGCTGAAAAGAATCTCATCGAGGATGATTTAAAGAAACGAAATTTTTGACACCAGGAATTTTTGTTATTACCTTTATAAAATCTTCCTAGCTACAATGAGTATTTTATAAAAATTAAAACGGGATTTATTGTGAAAAATATATATTAGGACAAAAATTCTTTCAGGTACTTTCTAAAAAAATTCTAATATTCAAAATTCTTATAAATATTACATTATGATAAAAATTCCCTAGTATGAAACTATTTCAGTCTCTCATAGATATAAAATTGCGAAATATTTGTTTCATGTATTGGTTGCACATAATATATGTATTTTTAAACTAAATTTCACTTTTTAATGTGAAATTGGATTACTAGAAAATAATAATTGTATTAACAATTCTGAATTATTGTATAAATAATTTAAAAATAACGCCAATAAAATCCAATATATAACATTGTCTCTGATAAACCATTTCAATATTTTGCAGTATATTTAGCGTGTACTGTCTATTTTATGGCTATTTTAATAATCGCTTTGAATTAAAACACAATCGCAATATACTATAATATAGACAACCCATTTCAAATATTCTAATACTATAGTGACTATTTTACAATAATAAAGTGCAATATGCTGACGATTATAGAGCTACCAATACAATACGCCATTAAATAATCCCACAAAACATTGCATTCCAGTAATTATACACATTATAATGGAGAAATACTGATAAAACAAGATAAATTGAAATGAGTGGCATTTTCGATAAATCCCATTCCCAAATGTTTCAACTTTATGTACTTTAAATTATTATGCTTCTGTTGTTGAATAGAATTGTGCTTGTGCAGTAGTTTCAAATCTACTTCAACAAAACGTATCTAAATGTACTTATTGTCACATGATTTATCGTATTTCGTACGAAATATTTAGTAACACAGTATTTGTTAGTTTTACGTGCCAAAGAATAATTACAGTCCAAGTTTTCTCTATTCTGATGGTTTTTGGAAGTGCGCATATAAACATATACTAGTGTACTTTATACATTTTATATTTAAAAAATTGTATCCCAAAATCAACATTTTTCATTAACATTAAAATAGTCGTATTATGTGGAAATTGTTTACCACGAGTAGATAGTAATTTTCTTTTATAGCGGTAGAGCCGAAAACTATTTAGTGTTCGGTTCTACCGCTGTAGAAAAAAAAATTACTCAAAATCAATTTTATTTCAAATATGTATATTTAAATATACTTTTTTAGTAAACACTACATTAAAATAACAAAATAATCAAAAGTAAACACAATTCAGATAGCACTTTTAAAATGTCAAAATTAGTATTCAAATCAGATAGCTTAGATTATAGTTTTCATATACGCATAAATATTTTAGAATTTGTACCATAATTTGGAATTCAGGAAAGTCGAAAAACAAAATAAAAAATAACCTTTTTAATAATAATTAATAGATTCACCAACTCAAGCCTCGATCATAGACCTTACTCTCACGATCATCTAAAAAATTAAACAATATTTGTCAACATGACATATTGACCACTAATATACAGCGTTTAACGCTTCAGACAATTATTATGGTATTATCTGATCATAAAAGTAGTCGCAGAGTTTGGTTTCTATTAATTAAGCTGCGCAATTTTTAACAGATAAACATTGCCTCAACATAGAACGTAACTATGTCTTTTGATTACAGTATTTTCGCACCTATATGGTGTAACTATTAGTACATCTAACAATACTATATTTGCTTATTAACACTTTGTAGCTTTTCTTGGTTAAATTAGAAACAACAAAAACGCATATACAGTACAACACAAACATAATTAAAACAGTAACATTGTTTGACATAAAATTCAAAATGCGACGTACATAATAACGTATTTCAGTTTATAAAATCTCAATACACGTTGGACTAAATAAGGTTTTAATAATATAAACACAATATATATACTTCATGTAATCAATACTTTATGTAATAAATATTTAAGGTCAGAAGCTTATCAATATAACAACTAAATGGAAGTTCATTAAAACCGGTTACTTAATAATAATTTAATACATTATTTACCTTTTGTAATACTTTTACATATTAGCACGAATCACCATATAAAACTAGAAAAGCGTCTAAATAGTACAAAAACATAATATAAGCTTTTATAAGCGATTGTTAAATTAAAAGAATTTTTAATTGTTTTAGTCATTATTGTTTATGAATAAATTTGAATGTAAAATGTGTAAGAATAAATTTAATGTATAGTATAATCTCAGGCAGATTTATTATAATATTTGGATTATTTATTCCAAACGCACGTCTGTTATATTCCTTAACTTAACATTCTAGAAATAATATGAAATAACTTAAAAACGATACTATGATAAAGAATTTAATTGCAAACTATAAATTAGATTAAAAATATATATTACGAAGAAATAAAAAAATAAAGAGCAAAAATTATTTAGTATATCCATTGATTGTAATTTTATGATCCTTAATATAGCGAAAATGTGATCTTTAAATATTAATCTCAAGTAATAAATATCACTGATTATTCTATAGTTCAGTATGCAGTGGCTAAGTATAGCTAGAGATACTAAATACAAACGATTGCTTTATTTCAAATAATAACACTTTAAACTGAGAGTTCAACAGCATCCTTAGATAATTATACAATTTTACATAATTAAACATCTTAAATACATTTAAAAAGTGCTTTTCTCTGCTATCTATCTCTCATATATTTCAAAATATGCACTGAAGTGAAGATACTATTTTGCACGCCAGCAACTTCACATTATACATTTCTATTAATAAATCTATAGTAAAATTATAATAATCTTAAGCTATTTTATGAAATTTTTTCCAATAAAAACCGGTAAGTCTAACCTGTGAAACGCATTCCTCTACGACACGCAGTACCCCAACCTTGGAGTTCGGCTCCTCCCCAACCATCAAAAGATGTTGAAGAATGCTCAACACAAACCGCTCAGCCTCCGAGTCGCAAACATGGCGCGCCAACAGTCGAAAACACTCGTGTAAGTCGTCCAATTCTAGTCGAAGAGTGTCGAATCGGTCAAAGAACTGCTCCTGGTCGCGCTCTGCCTGTTGCTCAAAGATGACTGCGTGATGTGCCAGCATTGGGTCTCGATTCCCGCGAAGAGCCTGACATGGCAACGATATTTAGTTGACTTACACTAATTTTTATATTTAAAAAATAGTAAAAAAAAAATGTTTTTTACATAACATTACTCATAACATAAAAATGCCAAGTATAAAATATCTTGTGAATTTCTAAAGTTTAACCAAATACAAAATAAATTTTAAAATGTTTCAGTTTTCAAAATAATATCAAGATTAAGAAAAATAGTCAAATAAAGAGTAAATGTATTTTCATTTTAAAAAATTGCTATTTTATCAAAATAATAAGTTTTTTAACTTTTTGACTAAATGATTTCTTACCATGATTATTTACAAAACTCTTCGTACATAAAATAACTTAATTACTCGAGTTATCCTCACCAAAAAAATTAAAATGTACTCATTCTCAAAATTCTATCACTATGTAATAAAATATTTTTAAAAGTATTTTAGTTAGTGAATATTTCGATATTTTCGTAAAACAATACCTTCTTCTTACTAAAATGTAAGAAAAAGGTATGCTATAATATGCATTATCGTAATATTTTCTATTATTATATGATTTAATGGTATGCTATCATTTCAGATAATTGTGTGATTATAATATTATGGATTAAAAAAACATAGAATGTGGATTCTCATTAATAAGTTGGCAAATGTAAATAAAATAAATAAAGCAACAGTTAAAAAATATAATACAGAAGAAAGTTAATAAACTTTTTTACTGCCAAAAGATTCCAAATGTATGGATAATCATATATTGGATAACTTTCATTTTAAAATAAATTATTAATTTATGGTTCAGAATATAAACCATATGAAGTTGTTCAAATATATCGAATTCAAATTCATGACCGGAAAGTGTATGCCGACACAATAAACATTAGCAATTCCAAAATTGTAGCTGACGGTTTTGAAGAACTAGACTGAAATAAATGGATAGTAGTACAGGTAAAGAAAAACGACTGGGCAATATTTTACAAAAACCAAACTGTTATTCCCGTCTATACAGTGCAAAAGAAACAAGTACTATAGCACTCTCCTATGGGTATCCATAGAAAATCAAGATTGCTGCCAGAAAGTAGTGTCATCTCATATCTTCTTACAAGAGTGTAATGAAGCATCCAGATCACATGGAATTGTATGCAAAGTTAGATTACTTCTTAATGTTAAATTGTACTCATGCTGTTACATGTCATACTTACAAAATAATAATATAACATTGATCATTGTTTGCTTGATATTACAATTTTTATTTACATATACTAATCGTTTTACATATCTTTAATGTTTACATTAAAAAGAAACAGTTTAATGTGGCTCAAGTTAAACATAGAGCAACCACTCTAATTGATTTTTTGTTTTTACTACTATGACTTAACTTTTAAAAATTAACGATATTACAGTATGTTAAATAATAAAATGTGATTATATAGAATAATAAATCGTTAGGTACAGCATAGATGACATAGATGATAAAGCAATGACATCTACTAAATATATTATTCTGAACATTAGATTTCATTAAATAAGAAATGGTGGATTATAAATCTAATTAAAGTGAATATATTTTTCCATAAAGATTACCTCGTTAAGATTTCAAAACAAATTATATAAATGATTGATAGTGACTGTACTAAATTTTTACTCTAGGCTATATAGTTATTGAACAATACACGTTGTTACTGTCAATATTAATACTGGTATTATTACTTCAATGTATATTTTTGGAAATAAATGTTAGTCTTCATTTTTACTATTTTTATGAATAGGGATCTACATATAATGTTGTCAGCATATACACGTGAAGCTATTTGCACCAAACAATATATTATTAATAGTTCTATTTGTGGTAAAAATCAATTACATCTGGAATATCTAACGTAAGTTACATACATCACACCTGAACCTATGGATGGTCCAAAATAGGTAGCTAAAATTATAGGTAATTGAATTTACCGAAATACGTTTACGTAAATCCATTTAAATAACGCTAATAGCAAACTATTAAATACAATCACAAATATTTTGCATGATGCCATGAAATAAGATGTTATAATAATGTACCCAAATTTCTAATTGAAAAGTGCTATATATAGTATTCTCTCTATCACGTTGCCAAGATTGGAAAACTGGATTTAATGTGGCTCTCCTGAAAAATTTACGACAAATAGATTTTATAGCGGCAAAAAAAATATAAATAAAGAACACAAACAAGTTAAATATTTATTTTCCTTTTCTTAAAAAATAGAAAATCAAGTACTTACTAGCAGCAATCGACGAAGACCCAATCCATAGAATTCTAGACGCAAATGAAGTCGAAAGTCAAGGTCCAATTCCTCTCCCGAAGCAAATGGAGGACTCACAATTACATTGATTAGCTGGAGACATACTTGCTGCAACACCGGATTGGCCTGACTCATCAAACCTTGCACAAGCGGCTGGAATCTGTCCATTCGGGCCACCTCAGAAGCCGATGTGAGACCTTCAAGGGCACGATGATGTCCACCCTGGTCTGTCACAGCCATCACTGTCAACACCTCTACTGCCATTTGCATCAGATCGGGCGCAGTACAAAGCAGACAGCGTGCAATGGCCGTAGCAGCCGTCTCGTGGGCAACCAACCGTCGGAGGCCATAACCCGAGTTTCCAAAGGCACGCAAACACCGCATACAAGCTAGTAAAACACGAGTATCTACAACAGCAGCCCGTTTGGACCCTCCTCCACCACCGTCGCTAGAGCCTAAAAAACTGCCCTCTAGGTGCTCTAGAATGACTTTTAACCCACCCAGGTCGGCAGAATCAAACTCACGAACCCAGCTAACAGGGTTGCTCTTGAGTGCCACAGCCAGCGACGCTAGTATATCCAATTGACGATCCATTTTGAGTCCCCCAAGATGGTGATCCCCGCGGAGTTGATCAACAAAATCCTCCGGATATCCACCGCTTCTAACAGCCACCTGCATTCTCAGCATGCAAGCCTTCTCAGACGCCGTCTTTGTTCTCAGAGATATTTTTGACTCCTCCGGCATGTTCATGTCATCGAGCAGTTCTTCAAAACGCCGATCAATCGAATCCGAGTTAATATCAATTGGTTGTAGGTGCTGCTGATGACTAGTGTCGGTGCGTTGGTGCTTATTGTTAGGCTGTAGAGGTCGGGAGGTCGAGTGTGAACGAAACGGGGTGATGAGAGAGGAAGCTGCGACTGCCCGTGAGGAACATGTGGACACGTTGCTTCTGTTCCGCTTAACTGAGCGTGATCGGGACTTGCTGTTTGTGCCTCCACCTGTGCTGCTGCCATGGTTACTGCTTCCCCCACCGGTGTTGAGGAGGTTACTCAGGAAGTTTTTCTTCCGTTCCATTTTAAAAGCAACACCAGAACTAGTAAGTGATCGCGAGAGCTAGAAAATAAAACAAGACATCAAAATACAAGAAAATGTTATAGTACTGCAGAGAGAAAAATAAGCTTAAGCATAATTATAATTTCACATTTCATAAACCAAAATTTAATGTGGCATCAGACTTTTCAAGGCTATAACGATTTCCTTCGCTCTAATAAGTGTTTCATACATTTTTTTCATAAAATAATATCAAATACCGTAAGTTTTCACAAAATATCATACATTTTTATTCATAAATTTTAATTAATAATACTAACTTTCATGACATTGATGTAATTGAAAGAAAGAAGTTCATTTTAAAGTTTTCTTGTAGTCTCCTAGTAGAATTGTAAAATAAAAATATTATTATTTGTAATTCAATATCTATATACATACTATCGAATAATTATTTCAATCATAGCATTCCGATTTTCGACGACTCTTTTACACATATAAAACGATGCAATGAATTATTCAAACCTGAATAAATACCGTTGATATTGTAAAATTAACTACTTAATTAGAGCTAGTCATTCTGTGTGCATTTCAGATGTTGTATAGTAATTTATTGTGTACTATTGTTTTTTTTCGATTAAATGTATAAGAACGTAAAACTTAATAATCAAATATTAAATTAATTAAATCAATCGTGTACTCGATTGATAAATTTGAAAATCAACTGTGTGTAAAATAAAATAAAGCTAAACAAGCAGCGCGCGTGACATTGAAAAAATGTTAAAGAAACGATATTTAAAGAGTTATTTATCAAAATATTACAAACATAACCCCTACCATGTCCACAGTACAGATATGGGCTGTCAGTTCATGGTAAAGTGAAAAGCTAGCTGTTTCGGTATTACACAACAAAGATAAACCATAAACGTAGAATAAATAAATATAATTATATATTTTTATTCATATATGCCTAAGTGTACGAAGAATAAAGTCAATGGGAAGTTCTGCCTATGATCGCTAGCATGACGCAGACTAAAATTACTATATTTTTCTAAGAAACATTTGTGTATCCATTCGCATATCGCGTACCTAATTTACAGCTTTGTAAATATATGTTTATGGAAAAATTTAAAGAAAAATATATAACTTTCTCCGACATCACGAACAAATTGTAAAGTGGACATGGTGAAGAATGTTTTTAGTGAGATTAAATAAAATTTCTAATAATGTATCATTCACCTTAACCATATTCAAAACTAAATGAATAGGGAGGTATACACAAAATTCGACATAATTTTCTTAGATATTAAATAGTATAATTCCACAACACTAGACTATGTCATCTCCTCAAGAAGATGTATATCAAAATGATGAGTAACCCCAACAGTGTTCCTAATAATGTCTCACAAGACATTGATATACCATCTAATAACCTAAGTACCTACGCGCCATTAATCTCATTGTTTTAAGGGCGTAGGGTGTACTTAATACAAGTAAGGTGACAGTAACAAAACCGCTATTAAGGAGGGATCATAATATCATAAAGAACGACATTGCATAGCAATATGTAATAATCAATACATCAGATACAATGTCTAATTCAGAGATGTCTCTAATTAAAAGACTTTCGTCAAAGAGTAAATAAAACATTGTATGAAGCACTAAAACAGTAAGAATAAGTGCGTGAATATTAAAAATGAAGAAAAAAATATTGCGCAATAGAAATAGGTCTACAAAATACACTCCATGGATCAGTTTAAATTATATTGACTGGTATTAAAAATACTTATAAGATATACTTCTTATAAACACTATACACAAAAATGGCGCAATTTATAATATTGATATAAAATAGACAATGAAAAAATTAATATGGCACAGTTGCATCGACAGAATATTTTAATAATATATTTCAGGAAACGAAAAGAATGAATTCAATGTGATAGTTAAATGCACAAATATCTTTAAAATGAATTATATTGTTGATGATACAATAAAAATAAAAATCTTTAAATTCAATAAACATATATATTTTTAATTATGATTATTTTCATTTATTAAATTATTATACATTAACTAGATAAATTCAAAATATAGTATAAGCTACAAAAACTAATATTTTTGTTAACAGATTTATAGCTAGCACTTTTCAATGCGTAACTTAACTAAAAAATAAAAATGTACGTAGTAATCTTATAACAATTCACATAAAATCCAATCAGTAACTGAAATGTATTTATGTATATATACTAGTCTATACATTAATAACTAATTTCTAAGTGAAACGATTCTATTGTAAGAAAATTATTTACATTAATACTATATCACAAAACATTCGTACGGAATAGACAATTAATAATACTATAGTTATTGAACGAGGCACTTTTCATAATAATTCACAACTTAAACTAAATTTTCAATTAGTTATTTTAATTAATAATGATATTATAGTTTTAATTTAATACTGTACTGTCGAGAAAGGGTTAAGCATCGCAGTTAACACGATAGACAGAAACCGTGAGCAAAAAAGCTGGAAGAATATATTGGTATAGGCGGAAATTCGTGGAAACTGCTGAAAACGTATTTCGCTAATAGGCAAATGCCCATCAGCATCTACGGAGCACACAGCAATGCCCTGACTGTCCAATATGGAGTTCCGTATGGGTCCGTATTAAAACCACTATTATTTGTCTTATAATATACCTACTTACATTTTCTTATACTTCTAGTGGAGATACACATGAATGAAAAAATATAACCATATTATCAACCCATAAATGTACTAGGTGTCACAATTGACTCCCGTTTAATGTGGACAACTCACTGTGAAAAAGCTGCAAACAATGCCTTCGTTGCCCTGAAACAAATCAAGGGATAAAAGCCTAATCCATGCAGGATATTCATATGTTGATGAAGGCCCTAACTTTCCCGCACTTGACATACTGCCAGACCCTATTAGAAGCAAACGAAAACGAAAAGCTGTGTAAAAAAGAGCTTACAGTGCAGCAGTCACAGTATCGGCTAGAAAGCAAAGAAGCCATCAGGCACACTCGATCGTGAAATCGTGTAGGCGATTCGCAAAGAAGCACGGGGAAAACTAGCACAAAAATTTAGCGGAATGGACATCCTTTCTACATCTGAAAGTGTTTACACCAAAATACAAGTTGTACAGAACAAGCTGCAAATAATGCCATGGCGACAAGATCGGGTTAAGTGGGAAAAACTGTGAGAAACTAAATACAGACTGAAAATCGGATCGACGGCATTTCAATTTTTGGAGGTAAAGAAATTTGGAGGTAAAAAAATAATGCATAAGATTCTATGTATTATTATATTACTCATTCAATCATGTACAAGACTAACATGTATTACACATTAAACAATATGCAATACAATATTATTAAATATGCAATAGGTAAATCAATGCATTAATCCTTATTACTAAATTAAACCTGACAACACAAAGCAATATATGTGATAATCTATATTTTAATATTGTATAGTTATGAAAATTATTAATAAAAATTTAAAAAATAAATTCATTTTCCGAATAAATATGTGCCACAAAACATTTTCAATCTAAATAATTTAGGAAACACATAAATCTAAAAATAGTTTAAAACATGGTTATTATTATTGATATATGTATATCCTAGATATTTACAACATAAACGATTCTACACGATTGTAATTCATGTATATTATTTAATGTTTTAAAGGTATTTTAATGCGATATTAAGTAACTAATCATTCGGACATACCTCAATAAGTTTAAGTCATCTAATCCAATTATAATGGTATGTGTAAAGAAATCATAATGGAGACGAATTTCCCCTGATGGAAATTTTCAGAATGTCATTGGGGAAATTTGTCTTGATATAAAAAAACAATAATCATGCTGTTCGTTTTCCACAATTCAGCTGCACATTGTCACATTTTTTTAGGGAAAACCAAGTGTAGAAATCTTATTAAAATTGAATTATTTTAATTTTTTATGACTATGATTTATATTTTTCAATATTGCCTGTTTCAATAATAAAAATGTATTACTGTGTAAAACTGTAATACTATTACAAAAGGTTTTGGAACTTACAGAATTTTCTCTAAAAAATCAATTGGGACATTTAGATTTGATGGGAGGGAATTACACTTATAAAGGTTAATAAACGGTGCAATAGATGGAAAATATGTATAACTTTAAATTTATAAATATTATAACTATACAAATATCATGGGATAAGCCTCTTTAATTATACACAAAAAATATAATAATATACTGGTGTTTTCCTTCCGTTCAGTAGAAGTTAAATATGTACTTTTATAGGATTTAAACACGATTGGAAAGAAACCATGTTAAAGTGCTGTGCATTATAAAAACAAAATAGCAAATTAAACAGATTTAGAAATTTGTAACTAGTATAAAATCAGAAACCATTTACATCAAAGCAAACATCTATTTAATTTTTCTTTTTTGCCTTCTTCTTCTGCACATATATCTGGAATTCATGTTTCCACCTTTCTAAAAAAGAGTTATACTTCGTTCTAAGAGAGCATTTGCAGCAGAGACTTGGTTGAAACCTTGGTATCCATAGCAGCCTGCAGTAATTCCATGCTTTCCTTTTTTAAACACTGTGCATTGAGAATCTGCATGTTTGCTTTTTGGATTTTGGTGTGTGGGTCTGGCTATATTTCCAGTGCATCAGCAGCAACCTTGGCAGCTAATTCTGCTGCTTTATTTTTTTTCTGCAATTTGACATGTATTTATATTGTGCACTGCATCTTTCTGCATCTTGTACTGCAAGACATCTTTCAGCAGTCTTATTGATTACATAAGAATGATGTAATATGTACTGGTACTTTTGGTTGACTAATTACACTGACTACTTGTATTTTTTTCAAATAATGTTGTTTTTCAATTATACCTATGTAATGTATGTATTTGACTTTATTATTTTAATATGTATAGATGTATCAATATGTTTTAGATATATGTAACGGATGCTCAATTATGCAAAAAAGCACCCATTACACCCAAAAGTGAGCATCCATTACAGCAGTATACTGTAGACTTTGCATATGTTCAATGATATTTTTTATTAATATATTTTATGGCAATAGTATTGCTACCTTTATAAATGAAAAAGTTTGTTAAAAAGTGTTTTTCAGTCATGAGATAACATAACTTTGGATGTTCTAATGTAATGGACGCTCATTTTCAGGTGTTTGATCTTTATCTAGACCTA
>JAYRBW010037005.1:0-11861 GCA_036023295.1 Invenusta paracnida | reverse complement strand
CTAGCATCTCTCAAGCTAATCACTGACGCTCTTGTTCTTGGCTTGGCCTATTCTCCTTAGCATTAATGATTAGAGCTTCTAGCATCTCTCAAGCTAATCACTGACGCTCTTGTTCTTGGCTTGGCCTATTCTCCTTAGCCTTAATATAGCACATATATTAATACCAGAAAATAAGTAAATGTGGGAATGTTTTAATTTCTGAGCCGATTAGGCTGACTTATAACGATTAATGATTATTGTAATCTATGCCTGATGATGTGTATTGCAATACACGAAACATGTCGCAATTATGTAATTTTTGGATTTAATATTATCTTACATGGTTAAAAAAAGGAAATATGGCTATTTTGTTTAGTATAAAAATCAGAATTAAGCGTAAATATTCAATTATTAAAATCGAATTTACTTTAATTTTATTTGGCAAATAACGTTCAATAATTTGTTTATATAATTTAATAATGACAACAAACTGAAAACATATTATTATTATTATTATAACTTATTATTATAAACATTATTTGCAATAAGTGCTCTCATAAATGGACTCAGTCAAGTATAACAACATATTCTATTCGTAAGTAACCATTTTATTTCACGACACTGTGTTTTATAACTCTGCAATGAATTATTCAGGTACATATAGGTACATATTTATAATTACAAAAATGTAATGCGTAAATAATTTGAGATATTTTATATACTAAAAAGGGAAAAACATTGTCGTTATTATCAATTCACTTATCTTCAAGTTTAGCGATATTTTGTGTCATATATTCTGTATAAAACACAAACATTCATTAAATTCTTATTTCGATAACCACGTCTTGAAGGTATTTCTTATATATATTCATTTTGTATACACGTTCGTGACTTCATATTCATACATGTTGGTATACATACGTATGTATACATATCATGACGGTAGCTGGCTAAACACTACTTGACACAACTATATCTTAATAGCTAGTCGGGCAGACACCCCACTAGCCAACACAGCCTGATAACCAGGCATTTTGATATCAGAACAGTGTATATCTGTCATCCTTACAGCAATGAACTGAAGACACAAGGTTTCTTCTGAGCTAGGGAGGGGCAGTAGTTCTTTGAGAGGGAAGGTGTGAATGATACTTGAACAAAGTCCCTTGGGGAGGGAGGAGACGATGACATGAAAAGGACCAGCAGCATAGCCTTACTGATTCGTCAAGTAATAAACTAAAGAGAGGAGCTTGAATATAATATACTGTCTTGAAAGATATCGTCTTCTTGTTTTAAATGGACTTTTAAGGCAAACATTTCCGGCTATTGATTTGGCGACAATTTTGTTGTCTAGATGGGACCATCCATTAGAGTGCGTTTAGGTGTATATTGCCTAGGCCTACGATGTGGAATTGTCTTCGTGCAGATTTTCATTTTTACAGCTAACTAGTAAACCACTTTAAATGGATTTCGACTTGAATTCTAGATTGTAGCTAGATTTTCCATTTCTAAATCAAATGAGGGAAGTAATGGACATAAAAATGGACAGAATAATGCTGACAGACAAGAGGCAGTCTCTATTATTTAATTGCAACAAATCAATAACTTGCAACCGTGTATACCGATGAACTGTAGATGCAGATGCTTAGATTGTAGTCGACAAGATCCATCAATCATTCGTCTAACTGGATGTGTCAATAATGTACAGTCCTATATATAAATGTGTGTACTTCTTGGAAGATGATTTGACAAACCTTTTCTATCGTTAATTGCAAAAGTTTGCAATGTTTGGGGCATATTTGTGCTTAGGAAATCATAAGTGCATTCGGGGCATATATGTATAAGCCCTATTTACATGACGACCCGTTTAACATGCAAGTAGATCAATAGGAATGCTATCTAAATGAAAGTATAATTGCAGTGTAAGGCGCAGATAGAGAGATTTAAATTGACTGTATTATGGTAAACCGTTGGTTTGTGAGTCTGATTTGTTTTGGAAATAGTAATAAAGTTCCAAAGACGTCAAATTTAGAAGAAACAGCAGAGATATAGAACACCTATTGTGGCTACCTAGCTTCATCAATTCGTATCATTCACAATTATTCTCTTATTTCACCTCAATTATTCTTCTACTATGTCATTTCACGACATTTCTCGACATTTCTCGACATCTCATTAATTTCCTTCGTTACCGCATAGACTTGAGAAAGTCGACCAACTGGTCAGAACAAATATTATCTTCCTTTATACACGCGCACATAACATTCTTTCTAACAAACATAATAATATCGATTGCTTCGAATACGTCGACTTAACAGCGCCATATAACTTGGTGCAGGCGAGATATACAAGGAGCATTTGAAAGGGAAAATGCTACCATATCCAAGCATATCTCATAGAGACATTATCGAGACTTTAACCGTAAAATGCTGCGAATATTCTGGCGGTGAAATGCATTTATCGATAGCTGCCCGAATAACTGAGCTATCGCGAGTTTTAGGGGACACCTTGTCTATCAATCAAATAGTAAATCGCTTGTTTTCTCTAAATACACCTGCTTTGGTTAACAACTTTACGCAATACTATTTTATTAAAATTCGAATTGATTTAATTTACAAGCTGGCAATAATTGAAATGCTCACACATTATTGCAAACTTTTAAACGGTTCAAATAACTTAATCGATAGTCTCGATCAATGTGTTTCTTTCCTTCCAGCGTCTGCGGTATTCAGCACCTCCAGCGGGGCGGTAACAAGCACTACAATCTCTTCGAGTCCTTCTGGTTCGTCATGGTGACCTTCAGTACCGTCGGCTACGGGGACTATCGACCGGACATCTGGCCGAGTCAACTCTTCATGATAGTCATGATCATACTGGCCATCACGATTCTGCCCTCGCAGCTTGAGAAGCTCGCCTTCACCTGGATCGAGAGGAACCGAATGGGCGGCACGTACAGTCGACATCGAGCTCAGACCGAGAAGCATGTGGTCGTCTGCACGACTGCTCTCCATGCGGACACCATTATGGACTTCCTCAATGAGTTTTACGCGCATCCTAAGCTCCAGGTCTGTGAAAGGCCATTATTCCAACCATTGAGTAATAATGCCAAGAGAGTTCCCTTAGCGCATTTGAATGTATGAATACTGTCAACATTTACAGACAAGCGACCATGTAGATTGCGAATATTTAAAAATGCTCTAAAAACATATATTTTTTATAAAAACATATTTTCAATAACATTTTAATAAGTAACTCAAATCAAAACGGAAAAAAAAGACTCATTCTTTTGATCCACCTTTTTGAAACTACAACAACAATACAGAAAAGTGCGTCAGAATGTCAGCTACAATGATATACAATTTATTGGAGTATCTTAAATAATAAACAAGTTTTTCGATAGCAGCAAATAACAAGTTTTACCTACATTATTTGGTATGCATAGCCTATATTGTACGGGCACTTTATTTCGTATTCTTACGGCTTAACAGTAGGCAAAACTAGTTATTTTCCGCTATCGATTATTAAAATTATTATTCAAGCTATACTCCTATAAATTACATATTATTGTAGCTCTAATTCAGGCGCACATTTCTCTATTTTTACTTTTCATATCAGTACATTATATCATGTACATTTTCCAGTTTGAAATTCCATCTTTTATACTGTTTTAGAACGTAATTACCATCGAATTGGTGGGAATATAAAATGGCAAACTTTGAATATTTAAACAAACATATTTACGCTTTTTTGACCGAGTGAACTCTCTTGGTATTATTACTCTATGAAACACACGCTTATAAAGAAGGAATTGTAAAATCAATAAATTCGCATATAAACGCACTATATCTAACCAATCACCGCAGACGTGCGCTTAATAATATTTTGTTTATTTGAAATTCCTTGTTTTATTTAAGCGTGTGTCTATCTTTTAATAACTATACTGATATTTTTTTTGATACGTAATAGTGTATGTCAAACATGTATTTGAAAATAAATTGATTGAGTGAAGCGAAGCGAAGAACGTTAACGCCAAATACAATTCAATGCTTGGAATATCGGAAAAAAGAAACAAGGCTCTCTGTAAGAAAAATCAAATTCACATTTCTCGATTTTAATTTTACAATAACCTTGTACAAAACGAAGACAAAGGGGATACTGTTGATTAAAAATCAAATGGCATTCCTATTTATTAATTCTCGATCTTATTATTAATGTATTGTACAAAGTATTTTAAAAATGGACACTAATAAAGTATTAATTAACTTAATTGTTATTAAGTTATACCATGTTGATTTGTTGCTAAAGTATAAGTGTACACGTTTTATGTAATGTTTATTGCTAAATATTATTCAAGTCATTGCAATTTTATGTAAAATTACATTATTAACCCCAAGTTATTAATTATTGTAAGTCCAAATTTTACTTAACTTCATTACGGAAAACTATTGTATGTGCATTAAACTAAGTTTGAAACACATTGTATACTTTATTAGAGATAATATAATCAATATAAAAGATGATTCAGTTTATAAACTACTATATACCCAAAATAAAACAGGGTAAATTATAACAAAACCAAACGCCAGTGAATTTATGCAGTCTTTTAAATACATAAACATTTGTTTTGGCTGAAATCTCTCAAGTACTATCAATCAGCTCAACAAAATAGGTACTTTGATTTTGTATAATAAAATCGATTAGTTGAAGAGGAAATTTCTCTGTATTAATCATTTATTGTATAAAGACAACCAATGCAACAAACAAGAAAGCATGTGTACAGACAGACGATACTATGTACAGTGATGACCAGGAACTCTTTGTACAGATAGAAAAAAAGGAGGCGTTTACTCAGTCAGAAAGGAACTTTCGTTTCATGGCCGTGTTCATATAAGGACGAAGTACATACTCCACATCAGCGACGTCTTCTTCGTGAATCGGGCCGCGCCAGATCTTGTACACTGAAAGGAACACAAAAGGATGTCAACATCAGCTCTAGATAATTAGTAATGATCAACTGGTAGGTCAACACTTACATCGCATATCGAATCGAGGTCCATGTTCAGTCATCATTAACTGGCGTTCCTCATACTTGAAGGTGTGTTGCCGGAACCGGACAATGTCCTCCTCTTCGATGAAGGAGCAGACCCGCTTGGCCTCCTCCTTGGGGACCGGGAAGAGGTACTTCAGGATACTCTTCGTCCGCTGGCCCAGCTTTGATGTCAGCCCGGTGAACACCAAGTGAGGATATTCCTGGGGCATCTTGCCCACGCCTTCCATGTCGTGGCGCATGAGGACGTTGTAGAGGGTGAAGTGTGCTGTTGGACCGAAGGGGAGATGACTGATAATCACCCCATCGGGTACGCCGCGCGTTTCTGACACGATTACGATGTCCGTCACATTGTTGCTCAGACAAGCTTGCACTAAATCCTACAATTCCAGCAAACAATACGTATGATATCGTTTATACTACTCAACAGTGAAATAAGCAGTAAAGGCAATAAATAGTGTAAAATCGTTAAAAGAGAAGAAAAGAGACGCACCTTGGATAGATAGTTACCCCGGTTGATCTTCTGAGCATTGGGAAAAAGAAAACGAAGCTCCTTAGAGAACTGTTTCAACTTTGCGCTAGGATCACGTGACGTAGTAACCACCACTTTGGGGTCCTCTACACCCGCGTAGAAGTATTCGTCATCTTCCTGGGTTGTGTTGCCTGAACAATGCAAAAACGATATAGAACAGTATTAGAATGTATTGATTACACATGCAAGCTTAGCTCGAGTGATAGTACCTTCGCCCCCCTCATCGTCCCAGTCGACAGCTTCATTGATATTTAACGCATCATCTCGAATGGAGTCGGGGACTTTTGTAGATTCTGCAAAAAATAATAATCCATGATATTATAAAGGAGTTAGTAATATGAAATAAAAATTAATACCTTTATACAACAACCACTGCATTATTGAGTCAAAATAAAACAGCCGAAGTTTAGCACAACAATAGTTATATAATACTATTTAAATAAAGAAATTGTAGGACAACTTTACTGAACACTAGTGATTTATACAGTAGCTTTAATCTGTTTTCCATCTAATACACAGTCGACAGTTATATCCGGTTTTCTTCAATGAAATATACATAAATCAATACAGATAAGATACCATTTTTACTGCCGCCTTTTGCCTCATTGACAGTTGTAGATAAAACAAAGTAAACTAGTCATCAGAATGATTGAAATACTATATTTATGTCACCGTTCAGTATCATTTAAAATATTAAACAGCCTTACTTCCTGCCAATAATGTCCAGGCAACTTATTATTGAAATCTAAAAAAAACTGGGTAACAGAACAGCTGTTCATAGTGCATTTCGTAAGATGTATTACACTATTTACGAAGTTAAAATGTTGCTAGCAAATTTAGGTATTCATTACTTTAATATGAGGTCTTTCACTAAAGTAAAAGTAAAGCGTAAAGCGTAAACTTGAAATATGTATTATGCTTAAATATCACTGATAATTTCATATCGGTCTGTGGATTAACCCTCTTCAAAAGAAGCAACTCATAATTGCGCCAAAGACAATAGAATAAACAAAATTCACCGAAATAGAAGCTGTATTAAAGCAATACATTCAACCTAAGAACAGGATCGTGGTCATCGTCGAAAGAACTAGATTTTATCAACTTAAACAAAAGGCCAATGAAACAGCTGCTGGCAACATAATACTATTGAGAAAAGAAGCCCAATATTGTGAATTAGAATCTTTTAAATGGTGTACAGATCCAGCCGAGGAAATTCTAAAGGTAGCTTTCGTTGCTCTTATTAATTCGAGGACAAAGGAGAAAGTGTTGCATAACATGGCGACTAGTGATATGAATGTAATGCATCCAAAGTTTCGTCGAAGTATCAAGTGCACAGCCAGGAAGTGAGGATAAAGGCCAAAATTGAACTTATTGCAGACACGAAATATGAACTTTGTCGTTCAAAACTGGTGCCCTTAGCATTGGAAGGTTAGAAAAGATCGAAATAATATCTCCTATTGAACACCAGGGTGAATGCATCGCCTGTTGCATGGGTCAAAAAAGCTAATGGTGACTTGCGAATGTTCACAGACTATAAATGCCACGTCAATGCTAAGATAAAACCCGATTCATACCCATTATCAAATATAGAAACAATATTTGCTAAAACGAAGAACGCAAAAATATCTGCAACAATATTGACCTAGCTTCTGCATATTTTCAAATTGAGCTGCTGGACGATGAAGCCAAGGAAATTTCTGTTATTAATACCCCAAAGGGATTATATCGAGTAAATCGCCTGCAGATGGGGATGGAGAACTCTTCGGCAATGGAAAATATCCTCTCGGCTATTAAAGGCATTCTTATTTATCAAGATGACGTAGAGATACTCTTTGTAGAGGACTTGATACCGTCAGAAAGCGATTATCAGGAGGAAAAAGGTGACCATAAGTGAATCTAAATCCATTTCCTACGCCAAAGAAATCACGTTTCTGGGATTTCAAATATCTACAATAGACATTAAACCTGATTGCAAGCTCGTAAACAAAATAAAAGCCATAGAAACACCAGGAAACGTGCAGGAACTAGAACATTTTATTGGCCTCATTAATTACTTCGGTAGACTCATTCCCAATTTTTCTGCCACTCAAAAAGTCGAGAAAAATCCGGAAATCAATTTCATTGGACAGATGAATGTTCTCGTGCATTCAACATCCCCAAAAGACGAAATATCAAAGTCTCCGGTAATTCAACCAAACAAAGCCTTGAAAGTGTTGTGATTATGTTATTGAAATCGATTCTTATTTTACGATTATGTTTGAGTATTTAAATGTTTAAGAGTTGCCATGTTTTACATTTGGGCTCATTTCATTGATATTATAGGCCTGAGCCATTGGTTTATCGATCATCTCGTATTTACAGGTTACCTTTCTCGATCAAACAGAGATTAGCGATGGAACAACTGCGTCGACGTCAGATCAAATGTTGACAATTGATATTCATGTATTTTGACATCTTAAATTAAATCCTTTTGTGTATGCACGTATAAATACATCTGAAATTGTAAAGAACTTATCCTTATTGCAAAACCATATGCGTAAAATAAATAATACAGTAAAAAATGTAATGCACCAGAGTGTAATATTTCAACATTTTCAGGCTAGTTTTTGCCTAACTACACCGATAACTTACATATTGAAATCTGTTTTAATGCAGCAATAATAAGAATGCCACAAGAAATAAACACTCGTTTGCTTGTCTCGAGTTAAACCACTTTATATGACTGTCTGCTCTACCTATATTGGTAGCTAACTAATAGTGGGAGCATACTTATACGGATAGTTATACAGGAATTTTAATAATATATAATATGGGGGAGATTAGTGTCTATTTTATAGCTGGGAGTATAACTTGCCGTTATTTTATAGCAGATTGATGGACTGAGGATATTTGCTAAAACAATCAACTATAAATACTATTTTCATTTATTTTCTATAGATAGTCAATCCACTCTCTCTATAACTGACATTATCGATGTATTTATGCTCGTACTAGTGTCAGAAAATATGGAACTATTACACTCTAATGCACAAAACTTGGCTAATTACATATATATTTGCCATGTATTTTGTTTTACGCAGGCCAAGTTTGCATAAGTTTACAATTGTTGTACAATTATACAGAAGGCTTTAATTAAGGTGCCACAATCTCAGTTGTAACATTATAATCTCTCAAGGCTCTATTCACCAATTTGTGTCAACATTTAATTTTGCTTCAACGCATTTGACGTGGGGCCTCCTTGTCAACCAGTTGGTCTGACGAAATACACGCCTTTAAAATGCCAATCTCAGCCACGTCTCTATTTTGACAAGTAAATGAAGTATTTCAAACAGTTTATTGCCCACGATGACAGTTATTTTATTAATTCTTAAAGACACATTTTGAACCAATGAAATGTCAGCAAAGTCCTGGTGTGTATCTAGCAAATGAGAATGAAGGGCAGGCACAGTGGACTCACGGACCTGCAATAGCGGCCTTGAGGAGTTTCTTCTTGTCGTGAATCTCCGAGTCTCGGGCCTCGATCGACTTCTTGTAGATGAACTCTCGTCGAAGGCGAGTTTGACGTCGGAGCTGCGGGGATCGAGCAAGACGGAACACAATAGCATTAGTTTAACTCATAACATAGTATTTTTGATCAATAAAAAAAGACCAATAAATCCAAGTTGTTCTCCCAATAATAAAATAAAATCGATCGATCGATCAATCAATTTATTTTCCCCAGTATAAAATAAAGCGTGTAATACAATATAAAAATATAATCAGCATATTTATTCACATTTTGACTCATTAGCAATGATTATTAATTGCTTTGTAATTATGTCTTAAAAGAAGCAAGTAAAATACTAGCCACAAGCAGGTTCAATTACAGGAAAACCGCCAATATATACTCAAAGTCTATGTTCAGGATTATAAGAAAACTGAGAATTAACCAATGCGTCTTTGAATATAAATGTTTGTGACTCAATGATATATTACGAATGTTTTGATATATTTGAGACATTAAACGAATGCTGAGTTTCTTTACTTTTGCGGCTGATATGAAATTTATAAACTAATGCATTTTGACACTTCAGAACGTTGTATTCTTTACAGATAGCTAAATACACCGAATAAATAAACTGTTATGAGTCCGCTAAAAGCCCTCATAAGAGTATTGTAAAGTATTATTATAATATCTAACTAAGGTGTAAATTATTGTTAGAATATGGCCTAGGCATCTAGAAATAATATCAATAAAATATTATCTTAAATTGTCATTAAAGTGCTCGTGAAAGTAACATATTACTCAGGTCATAGAATATATCTTTAAAGAGATAACATAAACAGCAGGCCAAATATTGATCAGACAATGTTATGATAAATAGGTAGCCAGGGGGAAGCGGTGAATAAAATGTTATACTTTTAATATAAATTATTTTATGATGAGCATGTAACTCCTAATTAAAGATCCACTATAAAATTTGATGTGTGAATAAAACTTTTAAATGTGACATATTTTGAAAATAAATACTCCTTGTTAACTATGTAGATTTATACAGACTGCTATGCTGCATGAATTTATTTTGGTCATAAAAAGTTGCCAATTATTATTATTTTTTCTACTCTTAGCAGAATATCTGCTTGATGTACGAAATAGAAAATGTTTTAGAGTGAGATGAAATCTACGAGTAGATCTATTTACTTCAACGTCCAATGGGCTCACTTTTTTTCAGCTAATTTGTATCCATTGTTCAATTAAAAATTTACACTTACTATTAAGCAAAAAACTATTTAATTAAAGTTGGTTAACACAAGTGTAAATTTTACCAAATTCTTTGCAACCCATTTTTTGTAAAATAAAAATTTTGAATATAAAAACAACATGTAAGTTATTTCTTTGAAATAGTTAATTTCTATAAAGAATATATTATCTATATGAAATAATTCCAAAAACCAAAATCTCGATTTACTACTCTCTCCAGCGAGTATGATAAATAAAATCCAGTCAAATTTATCTCCGATTTGAATCTTATAGGATAATTAGTTGTCTGTCTGTTGTACTATCATTGATAGTAAACGCACATACTAAACAATGGTCTGGATACAATAGTTCCGAGAAGTTGTATAGTTAATCACAAAGTTGTATGTAATAATTCACAGAATTGTTGCATTTTTCTTTTGTCATATTATAAATATATATGAAATAAGTATATAGTTATACCTATTATTTATTCCATAACCAATACAAAGCCATAATAACCCTAACCACTCCCATTCCAGAAAACAGTTTATGATACTGACTTCTTTTGGTTACCACTGGCACAACAAAATGCTCAGAAATTTCCTATTTTATGGAAAACAACACTGCTAAGTGGTAATAGAATCAGCATCATGGCCCATTGATATTCACATCAACAATATCTGGGGTGATTCATTGTCCAAACTAAAAGTAGAATGCACTGTAGTCAAAATGTTTGTTGATATAAAAAAACTTCATTCTATTGCTTGTCATAAGATACCCAAAAAGACTCACCAGTAGAAACTGCACTTATAGACAATGTGACACATGGGAAAGTGATGATGAAAGCAATGAATACATATGAATTGATATAAAGTTTGTAAAACACAATGTGTGTGTATTCAATATTCTTGTAGAATGAAAATAGATCAGAAAATAACATGGACTATATGGACAATGGGTGGGTCACCAGCGCTCGAAATACTAACATACTTTTGCTTTGGGAATGTCCTACCATTTCCACTTGCCCATAAACTTTTGCATTCATATAATATTTATATGTAATATTGTATCCAGTTATAAATTAATGCATACATAATCAAATATACATTGCTTTCTATGGTTATTAATGAAAACAAAATTCTATAATTCCAATTGTATTTATTAATATAAAATATAAATTTAATATTGTATTATAGGTATCAGCAAGATTTGAACTACAAGGTGATAACTTCACATGCAGGAGTAGGTGTAAGTTTATTGGTTCAATTCTGCTCCCTCTCTATCAGCATGTAGCGGCACTTCATTGGCTCCAATGCAGACACAATGTTGTCAATGGTAGACAGATAAAATAATCACTGAACTTGTAGGCAGATAGTTTTATCACTTTTACTCGCCATCTGGGGCAAGGAGTAGGACACTCAATTAGCACTCATTTTACATTGGTGGTAATTTCTTGGAGCCATAAACTTTAATAGCTAATTCAGGGTTCCTTTTTTTGGAAAACCCAGCTGCTGACTTTTTGGAAGCTTCCACTGACTATAAATATTTTAATAACCAGATGCAACAAATTGTGCCTATAGTATAAG
>JAYRBW010037004.1:0-32817 GCA_036023295.1 Invenusta paracnida | reverse complement strand
TGTGGTATTCTAATATGCCTTCTGTACGTAGGTTGCTCGCATGAGCTGCATGAGCTAACAACCTACTGCCGTAGGTTTAGATATATATATATACAACATGTATGTTGCAGTGTATTGACTACTTCCATTTTTATATTTTTCATGTAATAAAGTATAATATACATATAAAAACATTAAGAATTTCTAAATAACTACATATATATACATTTAAATTAACTTATAAATTTACATGTTAAGTAACATAATTATTAATTATAATTCAGTCAAATTTGTTGTCAAAAATTAAATTAAAAAATGTAAAATTTGGAAAAGTTTTTTAAAAATAGTTATATTTTACATATATAGCTATATAAAATCACATACAATATAATGATATTTATAAGACAATTGTACAGAAATGGAATAATCTATAACAATAGAGTATTTTATATGTATACATATTTTAATCATTGATATTAACCATAAGTAATATCTATTACTTTAATATATACAGAAATTTTATGTTATAATGTAAAAGTAGCTACAGGATGACCTGTCGAGCTCATTTTACAGAAGTTTTCCTTCAACGATACTGACTAATTTTTGTACACTTATTTGACTAAAATTGTGCCAAGATAAAACAACTTTGATATAATGACTTACTTTGTAATTTCAGCATGTCTGGTTGATATAAACATTTTTATCAGAAGCGCAAGTAATATATAAATGATAATAACCATGTGCACTTACTTCCTAATATCTAAATATACATTAGAAATAATGTTCTACTTAAGTGTATGAACAGCGTAAATTGTTTTACTATTTTTATATTGTACAATGGGCTGAGTTGAACTCACAGTCAGGCTGAAAGAGTTCATATTATTTATGTTGGTAATCGCATGTATGTCTATATGCGTTACTTCGATATCGACCGATCTTTATTTCCAATAGTATATAAATGCTCATAAATATGTATGAAGCAGAGTTTTAAACTTAATTAATAGTTTTACTAATTTGCTATATGCACTGTCTATGAAACTATGCTTGTAATACCTACATTAAAGTTATAATGCCTGTCTTTCTAAATTAATGCACATTCTTGCCTAACTTTTCATTCATATTTGTAATTCAATTTTTTACTTTAGACAGACATCAGATTATTCTTTTGATAGGTTTCTATTTTGTTGGTAAAATTTTATGACATAGTGGTGTGATCGCTACATTATAAATTACTATAAGTATAATCTTATATATTATATGTCTATAATTATAACATATTACATTAACCACGTTATAATTTGAAAAAGTATAATACAGATAGCAAATAGAGACTTAAATACAAGTAAAATAATTCTTCGCATAGATTTTAATCTCTTAAATTTTATGAAATAACGTTGTTAATGACCGTGGGATTTAGCTTCGTGATATATTTTATTTGTCTAAGCTCTCTTCGCTTTGTATTGTTCTGGTCGAGATGAACTGATCGGAATTGTCTTCAAAACATAGCGAAGGAAAATGTTACATTAAATAAAAGGGCGCAATCGTCCCATCTCTATTCAATCATCGATTCAGTGAACCGCCCGATTATAGTTTTAAATTATTTCCCGTCTCCAGTGGCAGGCTGTGGCGCACAGTTTATGTCTCCCTTCGCCTGAGGTCCCGAGACGGTTTTATACTATAGGACTGTAACTAGCGCGCAATGCAGCAGCCTTGTTATACAGTAATACATATAAACCAAACCAATATAATATAAGCCAAACCATTCACATAAATGAGAGGAAAGACAGTGTGAGTGGGAGAGAAAGAGAGCGAGATATTTTGAAACTTTATCTTTGAAATATATCGAGTGACGCAATGATTGTTATCGGATGGCTGGTAGGGTGGTGCAGTACGACTCGGTATTTTCATGAATAAGATTACTACTTAGTACAACACTAACACACAGTCATATTATAAGACACACTACTTAGACAGTTATTCTGTTTGTGGTGGAACGAGGAGAGGAGAAGAAGGTTTGGGGGTGTGTTCGTGATGTTGCAGGATGCAGTTCGGGAATTAAATGCTGTTTGGAGTCGTGAAAGCGCAGTGCAGTGCAGTTAGGAGCTAGTGTGTTAGCCCGGGCGACCGAGCGACCCTTGGGGTGGTGAGTGGTGAACGATCCGAGGCCTCACTGCACAGACAAGCCATCGAGGAGACCTCCAGAAAAGATAAGACTGCGAACGATGCACGCAGTGGCGCGCGCGATTATCTGAGTTACTGCGCGTTCTGGTTGTGAAAGAAGAGTGACACGCAGCGCATAGAGGCGAGGCCTGGCTGGCTAGTGCTAGACGTCAGTCGATCCGCGGTTTGATAAAGGCAAGTTCTGATAACATCGCTCAACCGACGGTAAGATAAGCGCAGCGCGCACTGGGGGTTAGCGAGCAAGGAGCTCCCTCCTTTCTATCTTCAGCAGACTGAATGAAGTCAGCTACAGCGTGCTGTAGTTGTACCCTTGTTCTTTCTCTCTTCTTCGATCTCTCTCTCTCTCTCATTCTCTTACTCTGGTTGGGTTGTGGGTGGTGGATTGAGAGGGAGTATGGGGGGGGGGGGGTCTAACAACTGACTATATGCAACTAAGTCTGGCATCCGCGTGCGTTTGCTGATAAGCGGATCGAAGGCAGGGCGAATCAATGTGCGTTTGGTTTCTGTCTTGTCCGTTGAGATAAGAGGTCCGATAAGCCCCGATCGGTAATATGTATTTCTACATAGGCCGCTTATTTTAGACATTTGGTGAGATAAGCCGAAAGCATACGATTTGCAGTGTTTGGGAGAACCAATGCTATGTAACTCTACCAACTCTACAGTTATCTCTAAGTATATAGAAAACCATCACGCATATATGAGATCAATAAATTTGTCTTCTGGTCAAGGTTTGTGGTCTACAAAATACAACATTTGGATTGCTATCGGTGCCTCTTCTCCCAGTTTTGGTTCATGTTGTGCGCTGATCGTCCTGAGCTTTTCTTATCTCCCTGTGGACTAATAGTTCATTACAATACGCTGTCATAGTGCTGTTACAGACTTTCTTCCAATTGTGAACATTCGACTAACGATGAGCAAACTGGGTAAGTGGTCTATTTTTGTATATTTGATTAATTTATTTTAATCTTTTTATCGTATATTAACATTTTTTTAATAAGATCGAAACTTTGTAAATTTGATAACTGTTTCATGAATCTACATATAAAACGCTGTGAATATGTTAAAATTTTAATTATTATTACTTCCCAATAATTATCTAGACATATTTTATACAGATCTTTCGGAATATTACAGATATTTTTGAAGCATAGATATCTATAACTAATACAAAGTAAAAATAATTACTTCTGACAAGAAATTTGACATGCAATTAAAAATAGAGTCAGTTGAGCACAAAGCTTAAATTGAAATTATTATTTCCCCAATTGTTTAACTTTTGTAGGTATGTATATACTCTATAAATAAACTATGAATATATTTTAGAAATAATTTTATAACTGCATCTTTAACTAAATAGCTAAGAAATATTTGTGGTGTATGTTAATTTTATTAGACGTAAATTGAGAACCCGAAAAAACATTGTAAAGTCTGTAGGAATGAAAAATAGTATTTATAAGGTAGTTTTATACTCGTGTAAAAGCTACTAAGTTTAGAATTCTTCAGTTTCTAACCTTATACGAGAACTTGTTCACAAGACGGACAGATAGCATGGAAATCAAAAATGTGTTAAGTTAGGATAGTGTCTTTGCGGTTTTGTCCTGAGAAGAAGGAGATAAGAAAAAATGAAGTCAGTCTTCGTTTGGTGTTACTTTTATTACTATATACCTATATTTATTATATAGGTATATTTATTGTTTAACGATATTCAGCCTTAGG
Source organism: Invenusta paracnida (assembly GCA_036023295.1). NCBI lineage: Eukaryota > Metazoa > Platyhelminthes > Proseriata > Coelogynoporidae > Invenusta > Invenusta paracnida. The sequence goes on along the minus strand of JAYRBW010037004.1, from coordinate 28,941 downwards.
TCGTTAGTTAACTGTGTTTTTTAAGTATGTAAATGGACATTGTATGCTATAAGAGTAGATAGGGTCTATGGTATATCAATTGCCATTATACGTAAATTTAGTACCTTCAAAATGTGGTTAAAAATCATCATTTATTTCGTACATTATATATACCTATATATATACTATTTATTGTTGCAATATGTTAATGTGTTTATTTTAAATAAATTTATGTAAATTTAAAGTATATGTATGTATATCTACTTTGCTACGATTTTTTAGAAAGTTGAGTTATTCTCAATATTTAATGGTTTTGCTTTTGAAGAATATCTTTTGCTAAAATATTTCCTTTATAATTGTTATATAAAAATATAAGATACATTAAAAAAATATAACTATAGGTATATAGATACTGGAATTATAACATAGTTACATATATACGTATATCTACGTTTAAATATATTTTCTTTTGATTTTGAACTTATTTATTAGTTGTAAAGGGATTAAATTCAATTTTTCTTCTATATAGAGAAGAAAAACACAAATACAAATACAAAGTCTATTTCTATATTTATTAGTTACTTCTTAATTGGTTTTAAAAATTCAATTTGGTTTGGTATTTTATAAAATTTTATTGATTTTACATTTTTCAGGTTACTGACCTGTTTCATGATCCATGCATCTTGAAATACTGATTGTTTGTAATTTTCTTATTTAGCAAAGCAAGTTTATTTTGGGTACATATCCCTAATTCTTTTTTTAATTACTGCAATTTATAAAAAAAAAATTTTTGCACAGATGTATAAGAAATATATAAAAAAACCTGATGCCTACTTTTATTCTCCAACCAATGCAGAATATGCGTCCCGAATTTGAAAGCATTTGCTTGAAAATCGTAGAACTAATTATAACGCTATTGTATATTTTCATAAAATGTTAAACAGTGTAAGTCACATAAAAGTTCAAAAAGATAGCTGTAAAAGTTGTATGAGACGAATTTTTGGAAAACAGTGATACTAAATAATAACATGATAAGTGTTACACAATATGTGCTGCTCAATGACAACTGAAGTTCACATGAAAGGGAACTTCATAGCTACAAGGGAAGCATGTTGCATGTACAGATATATAATATATACAAAATATATACAAAATATTTACAAATTTTGAAAAAACCCACAACATTGCAGTTCATGTGAAACTAAAATAATCCAGCTTCATAACTGTGACCTTCTGCCAATTTATTTTTCTCTTCAGCTATAATCATCTGCTTCTTTGCCAAAATCCTTTTGCTTTTGTCGACTAACTTTCTTCTGTTGTCGTGCAGCCTCTTTTTTGTCACATAAATTGAAGTAACTTTTTGCTTTAGGAGTGATTGGTATATTCAGCTTTGTCATTTGTGCAGAATATGACTGAAGAATCCCACTGTTGTAACTTGCAACTGTTTCATATGCTGCAATCTGTACATTCTGCAAACCACAAAACTTATGCTTCTGACATTTGTTCCACAAAACATAATGGAAGCACACATTATCATTTTGAGTGCCTTCTTCCAAACACCCTGATAGTAGCTCAGTTTAACTTAGTCTCTGGTAAATTGAAAAAGTTGGTTGTTATTATAACAAAAAATAGATATTTAAAACAGAAAATTGTTTTTTTCTTATTAATCTATGAATTAGTAAAAATATGTTAAATATTATTTTTGACAAATAATTTTTTCGGGGATATGTATCTTTATTGTGTTTGTATTGGGCAAAATCCACATATATATATGTACGTACTATTAGAAGAATGAGACTATGTTTATACATTCAGTGAATCATTGAAAATGGTTTTGTATATTCAAATGTTACCTTGAATTTCTATATGAACTGATAAAAGATACGAAAACTGTATCTCCTTAGAGTAATATATAAATGACAAAAAATCATTGCATGTCTGTATTTATACTCATTATGTATGTTAATACATATATATTTATTTTAAATTTCTTTATAATTGTAATTTCGTTTTTTTTATGGATAATATTTGTATACCTAATCATCGGACAATTAATTGTTTCAATTGACATACATACTTTAGAGTTTATAGTATTAATTATAATGTTTACTCGTTGCTCTAAAAGATATACTTGATTATTTCATTGCTTTTTGAATTATCACAGTAGCTGCCTATATAATCAGTTATTAGGTATATACTATATAGAATTGGGTATTTCAAAGTTAATATTAGTTTTTGACAACCTAAAATGAGCATTTTTTTTACACAATTATTGATTGATTCTTTATAATTGTTAAATAGGAAATGCTTTTAATTCAACTGTTTTGCTTTCAAAATAACCTCTCTAAATTATTGAAAACTAACTTAATATGCCCATTCTTAAGCAAAAATGGGCAACAATCTCAATATTATGTATTGTTATATAGACAATATGTAATAATTTATATGTCAAACTATTTGAATACCGAAGTCTTCATGCTTCGTGTATATATGTTGCAAAATTATTATTTCAAAGGAGCCATTCCTATCCTATTTAGGTTTGAAGTCAGAACGGTCTTTGTCAAGCCTCCCTGAAGAGCTCTCCTTGGGTCGAGCAGGTCAGATTACAGCTGAGACAAGACTACCCAAAGGGTACCGATGGGGACCCTTCCCTGTGGAGCAGGTTCAATTAGTGGGACCCGATGGATCTCTGGATTTGGTGGACATAAGAATTTCCGTAGGTTCTGTTTAATAAATTATAATAGATGAAACCCATTTTTGGCGAGTTAGGAACATAAAACAATCCTCTAAAATGAACGTCATTATAACATCCATATATAAGTTAAAAAATGGTTCAATGACTAAAACAAGTTTATTCTTATAAAATAATTCCTAAGAAGAAATTATATATTTATGAACATTTTGTAATATATAAAATATAATAATGTAGTATTTTATTTTAGAGTGGTAATTTAGACATTGTAGATAAATTTTTAATATTATTAAACTATCAATCAACCTTTTAAGTATTGTTCTAATTAAAATGAAATATGGTTAATTTATAGATGAATTTAAATACCAGTTTTTGATGTCCAAATGCTTTTTTTTAATCATAGTCTTGAAATAAATAAATATGTATTATCGTAAATGGGTACAAATTGAACATTCGGCATATAACCTCAACATTCATCGGATCCTTTGTATGATTCTAGTTGTCAGTCTTATATATTTTTGAATATGTTTATAATCCACTAATACTATTATACAAGTAAATGTTTAAAGTATTATATCATATCTAATATATTATATACCATCTGTATTTTAATAAATCTACAAAAAGCATAATTTATCTGAAAAATTATATACTTATTTATAACTCAATCCACTATGACAATGATATTTAAAGTCTAATGTAGTCCAAATTGCTTTTATTTTTAATAATAATATAAGGTATATTTATTGATAGCAGTGACACTAGTATATTATATATACAATTAAAATTGACAGGTTGAATTAATTTATTAATGTAATTATTCCCATTATACATATACTAAACGTTATAATAAGTATAAATAAATATGCAAATATATATAGAATAGGCATAACGCGCGTACATTAAAAAGCTACTCTATATAAACATATAGGGATATCGGTATTTATTCACTTTATGTTATGTAAATTATAGTCTTAACTGAAATACTTTTTAGTCCTTCATAAAAAGTATATAGTAATAATTTCCCTGTTTTTTCATGGAAACTATGTTTGAGTTTTCTGCCAAAAATAGTTTTTTTACACTAAATAGTTTTGTGCCTCTGCAGTTACTTCTGCGGTAACATCTTTATTATGCAAATACCAAATTATTACCAAAAATGTTATCGTAATAACTGTACGTAATAAATATACTGGGGTACACGTAATCAGTGGTCACCCAAAGACAGAATGTTATCAGTCTGATCTGTTTAAGTATTCTGGCGTAAATGCCTGATAATGATATTATATGTACCTCTTTATCTAAAGTAGTGCCATAGTTCCATAGATTATATACATACTTACACGTAGGTTACTTAATAAGTATCGTATTTTATTAGAACTAATGTCAGTAGGATATAATAAGGCGGGGAAACTATGGTCATAATAATCATCATTGTAATCTTATAGGTTCAAAGAAACTACGTATACCGGCACTTTAATTCTGGGTGATCGCCTCGCACACGCAATAGGTTATGTTTTATTTTGCCACAACCGGACCGGACCTCGACCTCTCTTCAGCTTTGTTGCACTTTGACTTTTGTCTGGTCAAAGGTGGCGCTCAGGCAGGCACGCTAACAGTGATAAGTGTAGAAAATACCGGGTCTTCGTGAATCAATCAGCTTGTCGTAAACAAGCCAGTCACAAAATGGGGAATCTCAAAGGTTCATCTCTTGCGTAGTCCGGATAGACGATAGTCACTCTTCACCTGCAACTCTCGTAAAAGGTATAAATAATATTAATATGGAGTCAAAGTGAACGAGATATGATAATAATCCTTATCGCATATTCTTCTCGAGTGCTCGTTCATTTTAAAATGAGATAAAATGATATTATTTCGGTTTTGATTAGAGTGGAATAGTATCGCATTAAAGTGTAGAAGTGTCAGAATAGCGAGTTGTGTGGAGAGGAAGATAAGATTCATTCCTGAGTGTATTCCGGTTCACTGGAATTCCTAGATTATCCCCGAGACTTCTTTGTGCCTGTTTATTAAATATTACCCGATTCTTCGCCGTTTATGGAATACTTCAAGGTGGGTTTCATATTTTGATTTAGTGTATACGTTGAGCCTCTTAGAGATAAATCTGCCAAGGAAAAAGATTTCCTTACAGTTTTGTTAAAGTAAATTTACTTTTATAGATATAAATAGGAATATATTTTAGGTTTTTATAATGATATACTTTATTAAAGATTAAATTGAAGTGGTTACATGTATTAAGAGGAATTTTGAATTTCACTTGTATGATATTCAAATTCTTGACAACCATGATGAATAATATATATATTTGAAAATACCATATTTCAAATATATGTGTAAAAATAATTTAATTTTTACAAATAAATATATATGTATAACGACGTAATAAGCCAAAATACTGCAATAACATGTATTTGTGCCTCATGAGCTCTCGGGAATCCACTCCCTAGTGGTGGAACTAGAAAAAAGAGATATAAACAGCGAATAACTTAAAAGTACTAAACTACTAGAGGATACAAATATCGCGAAAGTAATGCTTCTAAAACTATTAATACAATGAGCATGATCAACCAGGTAATAATCTAGACATATAATTAACACAGATAGCTTGATACGAAAATTATAAGAATTAGTATAAACTAGAATAGAAATAGACTAGAAATAGAACTAGACTAGAAACTAAATTAGAATAGTAAAAACTACTGAGAGATGAATGAGTTAATTAAAAGAAATGAACATAAGATAAGCAACTAATAAAAGTGTAAAAACCATTTTAAAATGCTCATATAAAAGATAAGAATAAAAAAAAAATCATTGTAAAAGCACAATTTGAAGAAGAAATACAATAATTAAATTAAATTCCAGCTTACATATAGTCAAAATACTTTGGAATAGTAAAAATAAATTTAGAATACAAAGAGGTACTTCATCCCATTCTTGTCGGTTGTTGATGGCGAGGTTGGAGCGTTTAATCACCAGGGCCTCCTTGAAACGCAGTTTTACCAGGTTACTTTCTTTCTCAAGGATTCTTATCTTCAAATCAGCTTTGTATAATTGATTGTACTGGTGTATCGAATTTATTGGATTGTTGACATGTTCGATGTATTGGAGGTGAAGGGGTCACTTACTGCTTCGATGATAGAGGATAGTTTGAATTTAGAGCAGATCATTTCGTAGACGCAGTTTTTAATGTAACACTTATATTTTGGAGGCTGCATTTTGGCAGGGTAGATTTGTCTTTGAGTGTATTTCAGATTGTGAAAGGTCTACTATGTATAAATATGAACTGATAAGTTTAATTTATTGAAGGTGGCATTGATATGGTCGTTAATAAAAGAGAATTCGCAATAAATAAGCTTTGAGGATGATTTAAAATTGTCTATTATTAGTGACTATATCAACAATTAGATCAAAACCACTTTCAGGAAATTAAACTTACCATTCGTAATTTAAAAGATAGATCTTTCACAGTCCGAAATTTCCACAAAAACAAATCTATATACTTCACTAGAATGCAACCTTAAAAATCGGGGTATGAAAAGGGACAAATGTTTCATAAAATACGCCGTCTACGAAATTATCTGCTCTAAATTCAAACTTTTTCTATCACCGAAAGCAGTAAACAACCACTTCACCTCCAATACAGAGAACATGTTAACAATTCAATAAATTCGATACACCATAAATTATGCAAAGCTGATCTGGCGATCAGAACTCTTGAGAAAGAAAGGAAACTGGGGAAACTTCATTTCAAGGAAGCCCTGGCCCAAGCCTGCGCCATCCGATAAAAACGGGATAAATTGAAGTATTTTATTTTCTAAAAATATTTTTTCCTATTCAAACGCATTATTGACCTTGTAAGCTAGAATTTAATTTAATTGTTGTTTTTTGCTTTATATTGTCCTTTTACAATAACTTGGTTAGTTTTTAATTTAGGTATATTACATTATTTTATTCTTGTCTTTTAGGTAAGTATTTATAAATAGTTTGCACTCCTTTATTAGTTGCTTATTTTATATCCATTCCTTATATTTTATTCATTAATTTATCCGCAGTTTTTATTTATTTATATTAACTGCAAAAAAGAATTGAATTGAATTTAAGATAATATAAGTTTATTAATTTGTAGATAAGAACTACAAATGAAAAAGTTAAGAGTTACAGACTTAAACATTATTATCTCCAATTTTTTATAAAACTATTAACCAACAAATATTGATAGTTTAATTCCCGAAGTTATAATTATTTTACATTATATAAAAGGTATATTTATATTTTAACAATTACTTAAATTAACACATATACCAAGGATGTACATTATTATATTGATCTTAACTGACTGGTTCTCCTTTTACAATAGCATGTTTTATTCAGGTAAAAGATAAAATCTAGAGTTATTTTTACTTCCGAATAGAACACAGTTTGGTGTACAGAAGGTCATATATTAACTCAATTTTATCTATGCATTCATGTATGTTTACACCAATCTTTATATACGAATCATTCACCAATGTAGTAAGATTTTATACACACATTTTCAGGATGGCTTGCTTATCTTGATTAGTAAATTGAACTGATTACAGTGTAAATTTACAAAGTATACAAACACACAGCTCTAAATATATGTGTTGGGCTTTGATAACACATTATCCTTATCTTTTTCACTCTAATACTATAACAGGCTTATATTTTACTGTGTAAACGCTATCAGAGTGACTTGCTCCTCTATATTACTATAGTGACAATCTATTGTGTGCCATATACTGAAACTAATGGTACCACATAATATATTGATATATAGTTTACATATATCTAGAGCTGTGGATATAATGTACATTCGTTGAAATCATATATAACATTAAATAAAGCCAAATTATTTACTAATGCAATTAATTGTTACAAATTGATATCTACGCTTAGAAATATAATTTGAGTGAATTATATGCCATGATGTGCTTTGAGATGTTATGTATTTTGAAGTATCATAACATTGAAATAATGCAATAATTGCCCAACGTTGAATACAATTATATATAGAAGGATTATGTTATTTTGTGAATATAAATAATAAACAAGAAGTTATAAATAATTTTTTTAAATTATGGTTAAGACAAAATTTCGTGAACTATAATAAGCATATACCTATATGTATATGTGCATTTATTTGAATTTTAGATAATAAAGAATAATTCAAACATGAACATTATTTATTGTAAAATTTATACACAGTTTGTTTAATTTAGAAATTAATTTTAGAACCAGGACTGTATTGTCGTGCGAGTTCTTAAAATACTATAATTTATTTATTTCAACCATCTTCGTTTATTTATATATTTTTTTCGTTAGGTCGGTGAGGGGGACAGCAATAGCTGAAAAGTTAGGCATAACATTGCAATAATACTTTATGAATTTGTTTTAATACAAAGAAGTAAATGATGAAAAGGAACTAGATTACTTATATATTATGTGCAATAATTGTAATAGTTATCCCAGATTTTTTTCACTGTATAATACAATATTATGTACTAGGGATTTTATTTGTATATCCGACTTCATTATTTACAAACAGCATTTGTGTATATGTATGACATAATCATAAACACAAAGTTTTAATATGAGTCGTTGAAATGTTACCCAAATTTCTTATTTTTTCGCCACCTCAGCAGAGACTATCCACAGGAAGTACAACGACTGAGAAGGACCTGACTTCAGCCGAGAACTTCCGCATGGTTCTAGAGAAGGATCGTTGGGTCCGGAATCTGGGCCACATGCAGAATTCTTCCGACGATGAAGACTCAAGTGCTCCTGTCAACACTCACCTTCTTGTCAGTAGTAAGTAGAGTGAAAATATACTTACATTTTTCTTTAAAATGATTAAAAATATGTATTGGGGCACAATTGTAAATATTTATAATTACATTATTCATTAAAAGTTGTATAATTTTAAAGTTTTTATTAAAATACAGTTTGATTCAAATTTCTATAAAATAAAATAAAATAAAATAAAATAAATAAATTTTAAAATTTATTAAAATAGGCACTAATATTTTCAAAAAAATCGACATTATTAAATTTTCAAATTGGTTTATAAATCATTGTGCACATTTGAATAGTTGAATTTCTTTTTATTATGACTATTTTATACACAGTCAATTATCCTATTGTGTCATTTATATATACAACTTTTTTGTTGTAAATATTGGAATATGATTATTAGTTGGCAATGGTTTTGTATTAAACCTATATAGAATTAGGTGTGTATTACCCATTATAGGTACCTATGTACCAAAAAAATAGAAACAATTTTGTTTTAGCAATACTCGTGAACTAGGTAACCACATATATACAGGTTATTAAGCCAATAAAATAGGGTCTACTTTTGATTTATTGATGAGTAAGATATTTACTTTTTATTATAATATGCAGAATTCTGTATCAGTCATGTCATATACATATGTATATGTATTTTGAACACATCGTATCTGCATAGCTTTAACATTTGTCATGCATTTTGGCGCGATGTGTATGATCAGTTGTCGGGTGATAAAATCTTCCTGAAAGGTTTATGTTAAAGATAACCATGATTTCTAATTGAAATAATCACAATATTTTATCTTTGTGTTATCTTATTTGGATCGTTTTTTGGATATGTTTAGTTAGTTTTTCTGTTCTAAAGCTTGTTTATTGTCGCAATCGCAAATCTAGCTGTTATGTTTTCATCTAACTTTCATACGGGAATGTTAGGCAATGCTCACTTAAATATTATATCGATAATTGCATCTACAATAGATAATTAACATTGGAGACTAAGAATATATTTTCCATGTTATAAATAGTCCCCGATAATAATCGAAATTTACCTACATGATATCGTCCATCGCGTTTATCTCGAAATAATTAATATGATGTTTTAAAATTATCTTTTAATTTTTATATAGAATATACCCACAATTCATATAGGTATGTATCATACATGTATATTACATATTTCTTATATGAAAATATTCGATTAGTATATAAATATTAGTATTTATTAAGAATTCATTTGCACTGAAATTTAATGAATCCCGCATTAACAGTTCTTAATTTCAGAAAATTTAAAGGGCCATAAAAAGCACTTGGATATTTTTCTACGGTATATTTTAAATGTACTATAATTCTATGTTTAATGAAAACGTTTTACTATTCATACATCACTTAGATAGGTATATAAATATTTTCATACTCCAGTCAACATGAAAAATTATGAAGATGTTGAAAATAATACTTTTTTTCTTTTTAATATTCCTTTAAAATATTATGGTGTGTTGAGGGGTATTATCTAATTCCAGTAAATATCATATGAATCAATTATTATTTGTGTATTTTTGGAAGGTTCTGCCTCAACATTGATGGTGGAAACAGTCTCTGATGTAGACGAAGGTTCTCAACTTAAGTCAACTGCATTTCTCATTCAATCTTCACCAACGTTTTCTAAAACTTCGGGTAAGTCGACAAATCTTTTAATTTGCCATGATGAGTAACATTAATTATCTTCATTTAAAAAAAATAAAGATATCTAAATGAAGTCCACTGGAAGTATAGGTATAATTAAGTCATTTATTTATGATACTTCTGATACCATATCGTTGTTAAATGTAATAAAAAGAGAACTGAGATAATATCGTGGAAACAGATTTATAGGTTTTGAATATTTTTATTTCAAAATTAATGTAATACTTTTATGTATAATGAAATATTTATGGTTTGGTAATTGGTTTTTAATTTGTCTATAATGTTATAGATATTATTTTACTGAATTACACTTGATACATTTATTAAATACATAATATTATTAATATTTAACACAATTGTACCAAAATAAAAAAAATGATTTTGTTCTTCGTTTATTTATTATAATATTACAGATAATCGCTATAACTGTGCCTTGTATGTACATTAAAAATATTAATAATTGAAAGATATTAGGCTATTATTAATTTTTTTGCATGATATTTTTTGCGCGTATTAGTTAACATTATTTAACTTTTTTTGGTCTTATGTGTACATTTTTAATAAAAAATATATTACGAGCGCGCTTATTTATAGAGTATGACAAAATTAATTATTATTTCATTTATGCGGTATATATATCACTGGGAAAGTTACTAACAGTATTTACTAAAGGCAAATGATTTAAACTCTATTTAAAGTCTACATGATTAATGTAAACACGTTTTAGCAAAGCAAAATAACATTTAATTATTGTGCTAGATTCCGATAATAAGTGTCGTGGAATTAACAAATCATGAATTTTAGTTATATGCTGGATGATGCAGAAATGTAGTAAGAAATGTAGTAATATGAACTATTTCTAAAACTGAAAATTATTTTTACTGCCACATATTATTGAGCATCTTAAACTGAGAGCTGTACTTTAAAGGTGTTCACAATGTTATATTTATTTCTCTTCTTTCTATTTTGTGGCCTCTCTTTCTTTATCAGTCCCAGCTCTTCCACCCAAAGAGTGTCCCCACTGCGGAATCCGATTTTCAAGCAGCAGCACTCTCAAGGCACACATGGCGTCTTATTGTAGTCGACGTCCTGTTGTCATCGAGAAAAGTGAGTTTGAAATATTGATTCGTGCATAAATAATTACATATTGATATATGTTTCGTTAATTTGTTTAAGTTGTAGTATCTAACCTGAGTGAAGTAAATGATGTTATTTTATCAATTAAATTGTTTATATGAAAATTTGTGAAATATTTTTTTTACTGTGTAATAATTTGTTGAGTACAGAAATTTTGAACCAGAGCTAAAATATTTTGAAAAAGATAAAGTCATTTATGGAAGCAATCTCGTAAAAATTTGTAAAAACAGCTAAATTTAGAATTAACATAAACATATAATTTATTTTATAATTATTTCTATCTTTTTACGTGTTTCTATTATTCTTTAACACATATTTTTATTATGAAATAATTTTCTGAAAAGACTTATATTGAATGAATGATATATACATTTAAAGAAAAAAACGTTTTGCTATAAATTATCTAATCAGTCGATCAAATTTATATACTCCTTACTTTTCCTATATTATAGCTTTCAAAGATTTGTGCAAAGAATTATTATACTATCTTTTATCTGCTTAAGTAAAATTTAAAAATGTCCTCTTATCTGAGATATGATACTGTACAAATTTACTTTATTATAAGAAATACAGTAAGTATGTATTATTATACTGTAGAAGCTTATGGAGGTGATTTGCATCAGTTTAAAATATATTTAACGATATGTATTATGGTCAAGATTTACCCGATTCATTTTAGTACTTAATCTATGTTTCATATGGAAATTTGTTAGATTTTTGTGCCATAGATTATCTCAATATACATACTGAGATATCTGTTTTAATATACAGACATCGCTATTTCTGGGTAGGTTTACAGTTTACATTTGTGAGTGTAAATTATGAACACAATTTATAATACTTGGAAAACGTATGCATTTTACTTTGTAAAGTAAATATAACAACTTTTATGTTTTATACTGATCGTCATTGATTAAAAAAATACTTCAGTATTATGAAGTGATTTATTAGCTTAGAAATGTATAGCATAACAGCATTATGCCAAAATAATTTAATATATCAGATGTAGAATAATAGTGATATATTACTTAGTATTTGTTTTAGTAATTTTATATGCATATTGTAAATATTGTAAAATTTACTGGTTTTGTCACAGGCACGAGAAAGATATCTAATAAGTTTGGGAGGCCACCTAGAGGATTGAGCCCTTTAATTAGCAAATAGGAGCCAAAACTGTGACTCGGTATTATGCCCGTGATAAGGTGTCAGGTCACACATCAGTGGCGCAACCAGGATATTATGAAGGGAGGGTCCACTTAAACAGATTATTTTTCTTCTTCATCCCTCTAATAATAGAGTATTGCCGAGCCGCAGTTTTACAAGTATTTTTGTTATACATTATTGTTACATTACTGTACATAATTTATGATCTACATATTATTCAGTGTCATGTCATATACATACATATATGTATGTATGAGTATTTTTAATCTATATCAGATTTTGAATATAGACATTTTGGTTTAAGTTGCACATTGTACTTTATAATTTCTGCACTTGGGATTGTAATATCGTGGTGTGTGTTCACCAGTGCCAAGCCAGTAAATCGTTAAGATGTTATTGTATTCTTATATAATATAAAATAAAACGAAGTATTTATATAATGTAATTAATGTTTCGAACTTATCTAATTACTACCAAAAGGTGAAATACATAATTTAGCTTATAACAAAAACTCCTAATTATCTTTAAAATGTTAAGTACTGGCACATACGTTTTCGTAATTACTGAAAAATTTAATAGCACATTTATTGAGTCTGTCAATAAATGTGTTTCTGTCTACTTTTGAAACTGAAGCAATAAACAAGTTTAACTTTTCTACTCATAATTGTTAAAACTTAAAACAACTTTTCTTTTTTTTTGCTTTTCAACAGTTCTTGTTTGCACATTTCCTTTTGTGGGACATGTATATGTTCTATACTAAAGTTGATACCTTTCTACATTATAGATTCCTTTTTATTACATATATATGTATATTAATATATATCAGGATTACACCAGAATTATGGACAAAGAGATAACACTAGAGAGATTGTGTAGGCGGTGATGTAGTGGTGGAACTGGGAACAGGGATATATAGAAATTAAGTTGGCACTGTATGATTAAAAGGATCATCAGTTGATTTAACCTGTGGGTTGACCGAAAAATGAATAATTGCTTTTGATGTTTTAGTTTCACTATTCATATTTCAAGAAATAAATAAAAGGTAGATTCCTCCCCTATACGAGTATAGTTACATCACTGTACATATCTGCAATGAGCATGTACCTATTTATACTGAGCGTAAAAATTGGAATTATATTTTTCTCCAAGTTTGCAAAGAATAATTTTATTTCTATGCGTGTTATTAATTTTATCATTTGTAAAGAAAATTAATTATGTTATATTTCTTGCATTAACTAAACTGAAGCTCAAAATATATAATAACAATTAATGCAAGGTTATTTAGTTACGAGTATACATAGGTAGTCTTCTCCAGCTAAATCGAACCATAAAAGTTTGTTATAAAAAGTTAATTTTACTAATAAATTTAATACTGTAGATAGACATAGCCTGCTCTTAATAATATGAAATGACATATAATAAAAGATGATTAAGAAATTCAAATCAATTAATTTAAGTTGTCTGTGCGCAATTTATCTAGGCGCAATTTAAAGCTTTTCAAATTTCAAGATGGGTAAACCATTCCCTCACTCATCCTGCGTACGTCCTGTGTAAAAAAATATTCAATTTAGATATTGGTTTACATTTTTATGAATTATTAAACTTTAATAAAGTCCTTATGCAGGGTTATTCAAAAATCGTTTTGACATACAAAATTAGAATTTTGAAAAATATGAAATTACTGTTATCACGTAGTATATGTAATTATTGGCAATTGTTGTTAATTACCAATACAACGTAACAAATATTATTTACTTTATTTCATCGGGGACATTATTTAGATATTTTCATTAAGTAATTTTTCTAGCTTTGGATAGACTTTTAGTTCAACCTGTATAGTACGTTTTCATTAGAGAATATTTTTATATTGATTTACTTGAATTTTTATATTTTATCCTTTTATTTATCTATACCTAACTAATGCCAATTTATTTATTTGATTCATTTCTAAATTCTGTAGCTATCATAGATATTGAATGAAGATATATATATTATATATTTGATTTTACAAGTATATTGATAGGTATATTCTATATGTCCATTGTGTATGTTTACTCAGGCGTGAAGAGGGGTCGTTTTAATGTAAAGGATGCCGTTTAAAAAAAATCAAGCATATAACGTGAAAACTGTTTAATTTTTTTATTATTACTTTTAAAAAGGCATCGCATTGCCTCTGCCAAAGGGGGTCGTTCGACCCTTCGACCCTCCATAGCGGCGCGCATAATACTGTATATCTGAATTTAACATCTTTGATTGCTGGTATTTAGACTTCTACGAGTTATGTCCATCCCAGAGCAATAATTAACTCGAATAAATTCATTTAGCAGGTTGCAGCAATCACATAAATAATTTGAACTTGAAAAATTATTTTGTTCTTTTATTGTAGATCTGAAATATTCATTGGATGTCATATTGAATCTCATGACTCATTTCAACATAAAACTATCTATTTATGTAAATAAATTTTACCACCAGCTTTTCTAACAGAATGTCTGACTTTCACTGTTGCAATTACATGTGAACTGAATAGTCACATTTCAATTAACATTATTTCACCATGACAAGATTTGAATCAAGTGTTGATTTTTCGAATAACTTGAAGTTAAGTATTTATTTATTTTATAATTTAATTTAAGTGTAAGAATAAAATTAATCTACTTAAAGAAACCTGCCGCTCATGATTCTGTTTATCCATTTCGCCCATTTTAAATAAAGAATTATAGTACTTTTTGTCAGAATCATCTTTCATTTAATGTAATTTAAGTTACACTACTTAAATCGCTGTTAATTATTTGCAGATACAACGGGGTGGCCTACAAGGAAGCGTTTTTCTGCCCAATCATCTTTGAGGACCGATTCTACCGCAAACTCCCCTGACCTTGGACAGCACCCGCCTACTCCGGTTCAACTAGAAATGGCCAGTCAGAGTTCAGCAGTTTCCGTCAATCAGGCTGGTCTCCTGCAGCAGGCTGCTTCTGCTGCTGTCAACGCCGCACCCCCTTCGCCGTTAGCCTTCTGCGCCCAGTGCGGACTCTTCTTTGCCTCTAAAGAGCTCTTTGAGATTCACATGCGCCTTAATCGGCAACAATTGCTCGACGAATACAGCCTTTATCGTAAGAATGTATACAAGCATACTCGTTAAGGTAGAATTAGCATTATTTTGAAATGAATTTTGAAGACTTCGGGAAATATAATTTTAATAAAGTCATTGGTATTGTGCCAGTGTACCTGAATCCATAGTTAATATATTTTTTAAAACAATTTTAAGAAAATATTTGTTTGAGTTTTGAATTTAAACTGAAATAGTATATAGTTCTAATAATATTGAATTAACAATAACAAACGATAAAAATATTGTATCGAAACAAAATCACTTTTAATGAATTAATCGTTAACTGAATAACTGTTATATAAATTTTGTATGGATTCTGTCAACGTAAGTCATTTTTGATATCTACCTGAATAACCAAATATTGTGACTGTTAGTTACTATATAGGATTGAATTTTCCTATCTATGTAAAATAACGAGTAAGTATAGCTCTATGCCTTATCTTACCGAAATTGAATTTAGGTAGGTATAATTCAGTGAAGTGCCAACCTAGATATAGAATACAAACAATCCTATGTCTATGATCATATTGCTATAATGTCCACTTTTATTTTTCAGCCGGAGCCCTGGTGTTAGCAGCACCAGTGGTGACCACCTCCGGGATCCAATACATTCCCATCCACCCCAAAACCGGCTGTTCCGAGCCAACAGCTCCGCCAACCACTTCAGCAATTTTTAACGGCAGTCATCACCCCCTGTCCGCCGCGTTGTCAGTGGCAACTAGCAGTGTTCCACCACTTCCCGCTGCCCCCCTTTCACCAGTCAAGTCACATACTTCTCTCGTCAATGGCGGAGGAGTGGATGTTGGTGCTGTTGGAGACGAGGTGAAACCTTTGGACCTCAGGGTTCCTGGGGTACCGGGAGAACAGGGAGGAGGTTGCGTGTCCCCTCCTGCGGGTTCTGAGAACCATCAGCACGTTCTTCGACATAAACAGCAGCAGCAATTGGGAGTGCAGCAGGAACACATTGATAGTCAGGTGGGTTAGCGAAGTTCCACAAATTACATTCTAAGCAAATTAAAACGTAGAAAGTTTGTCTTTGGTATATATATATAGCCGTGTAATCTTCAAGTTAAAACTTTGATCCGGTCAGATATTTTTTATTTCTGTGCTTCGGTTCGGGTACCTCTATTACCGTTACCTAATTCTTTAATAGGTACTGATTTTGAGATCTCGGCTTCACACCGACACGCATCAAACTTCCCTCGAAGCTCTGGTTTACTGTCAGTTTAATTTGATCTAAAACATTTTTATCTAGTGCTCCATAACATTTGAAGCACTAGTAACATTTTGATGAGTATCGCTCAGTTCCTGCGTTAGTGCCATAATAACATAATGGAATTATAATTCAAATATTTGTTCCTTAGGAAAGTTACTTTTATATTTTTATGTTGAATAAAATTAGATATTTGTCCTATGATTGACATTTAAAAGATTATACTACGTTCATAAAAATGTTATTGCATTAAAAACATATCTGTAGGCTTATTTACTCCAATTAATTACAAAGTGCTCAGCAAAATGTCAAGAAATGTATTGTAAATTTGTAGTAAACATTTATTGTCACATAAAATCTTCAAAATGTGTGCTTCCAGCATCATAGTTTAATAGCGAGAAATGCTGCTAATTTGTTCAGCCAAACAAACATCAATGACAATCAGAATTGAGCAATCATGCATTTGTTTCGTGACAAATAGCAATGAGCAAATTTATTGATTTTTGCTGGGCCCTGTATTTAATATCTAATCGGTACATAAAAAATTTCATCTTGATTTGATATTTGATACACCCTTTGTCAGAATAAATTCTTTGTTTGTCTAGGATAATAGAACTTAACTACTTTACAAGAATTATTTTAATGAAAATTATAATTATATGTTTACATTACTTTTAGGTTTGTATTTCCTTTTTTCATTTTAATAACAAATAAACTTTACGTTATGTTTGTTATCTTCCCCATACAGGTGAACCAGCTTACTCAGCTAATCCGGCGACCCTTCCTCTGTAGTTTCTGCAACACCAGGTTCCAGTCGCGGAGCACATACCAAGCCCATCAACAGTTTTATTGTCAGGGTCGCCAACAGAGGGAGGCCAAGCGACGACGTGTGGGCCCCCAACTACCCCCCCTGCCCTCATCAACCGCCAATGACAGAATGGTTTCCATGGATGCAACCGAGCAGCAACAATTGTCTGCTGGAGGGGCCTGGGAGGAGGTGAAGGAGGGCTATCGGTGTGTGCGCTGTGGTTATCTGGGTCAGACAGTGCGCGGTATGAAGATACACAGCAAGATGCACGATGTCCATAGGGCTGATTCTCGATCTTTGGGGTAAGGGACCAAAACACATGATCACAACAATAACCTATACCTACCATCTCTACAGTATAGTTGATTCATTAGCTCATGGGATAGAAAAATCGGATATGAATATGTTTGGATTGAATACATCATATTATAGTTTTTAAGATCGCCTTAAGATGAATGTGTTCTCAATTCGTCATTTTATTTTCTTCTACAATGCTAAAATTACACAATCATTCAAAAATTTTCCATGTACGATACTATTATACAGGTGATTATATATTGAAAAACTGAAGTAAGTCATATATATAAAATATCAAAATAAGTTAAATAGTCAGGAAGTTAATACTTATTTTTAAGATTTTTGATCTCTAAAATTGTTCGTGCATTATTTGTTGGAATTTTGGTATCCTGGTTTTAGTTTTGTTTCTTTGACAGCGATTCTATTGCTCTATATTAAAAAAAGGAAGCCATTTGTAAAAAGCTATAAATAATAAAAGTATTCAAAATGTGTCTTTTTTGAATTGACTAATTGATTGTCACGTACACGATGATCACTTGCATAAATTTACGATCATGTGCTCCTGATTTTTAGTCATTGACCTTGGACCCTTGTTCATCATTGATTGCTTATTGGATATTAAGGACTTTTCTTATCTTTACGCGATTCAAATCTTAATATTATTTAAACCTAAAGTAAAAATACTGTTTATGAAATAAAAGCAACAATATATTTGAACATACTTTATTGTAAAGTAAATTATTTCATTGATTTTATTAAATATTTTGTGGTTAACAGGAAATAAAAAAACTGTTGCTCTCCTTTATGGCTTCTTATGTCGTCGTATATGTAAAAACAGAGCAAAATGTTTCCAGTGTGATTAACTATTTTAATAACACATACTGAATATATCATTGCCTTATAAAATGCAAGTTTGATATTCTATAAACAAAATGGAATTATCTTTATACTAAAATGAATACATTTTTAGTAAATAGTCTCTTTTTAATAAAAATATTTAAATAAAAATTGGTGCGAATTTTTAATTATTGAATGTGATAATCAGGAAATACTAAAGTGAGATGATAAGCAGCAGTAGTAGCTACAATAAGTTTTTATACAAATTTTCTTTTTCTTAAGTACATATATGGAACCATTCAGAGTTATTTTAGTGCTGGGTTCATAGAGTATAATACAATCTACAATATTATGATTACGAGACTCTTAATAATACCATATTGCAAGAATTGTCCCGTATTACTAATACAATCGTGGTTTTTGGTTTATTAATCGAGGCAATTGTGTTATTTGTAACACGCCAAATTTCAAGTGGCCACTTAAACTGGATCCCTATAATGTAGCAGTGCTTATTCACGTAGTCATTTAGTGAATACATTTGAGCTTTGGATATTGTATCCTATAGGTAATACTTAAGTTTATTAATAGTTGCATTTAAGATACTAAATAATTATTATATGTAAATGCAAACGTGATTATAAAGGAAGTTTTTAAGAGAAATTATAATTATAAAAAACAAATGGATGAGGAATGAACATTTAAGTATACATTAGTTCAAAATATGCTTTATTGACATATTGAGGGATGAACAGTGTTTCTATTTATATCGTTATTAATTATTAATTTTTAGTTTACAGTTAGTTTTCATTATTAAGTATGTATTATTACTTGGAGACCATGACAATTATTGTGATGATGTCAATATAAACTACAAAATGGCATATTGGTTTGACCAAATAAATAAATATACGTTGAATAAGTTATTATAGTTAATTTATATCTATGGTTTGAACCTAATATCATACCAAATCATTTAATTTATAATCTTCTAATCACTTTCGTTTTTTATTTATTACAAATAATTTCCGATAAAGGCCTTAAATAAAAAAAAATGTATCCTTATATACTAAGAATTATATAAAAAATACAATTTATCCTTTCGGAGGTATTTAGCAGACACAATTTATCTATAATTGAAAATATAATGCGAACCAGTCAATAGAACGGTGGCCATTTGATAGATGTGAGTTATTGTTTGATATATATTATTATTAAGTTTGCTTTGAAACTAGAATTGTAGGGTCACACTGGAAGCTATCAAACTTATAATATAAAAATTAGATATTTCATAATTAATTCAGTACTTAAGCTTATAGACTACTAGGATTTTTACCAGTAGTACAATATATCTATACTATTGAAAAGTAATTTCAATATATTTTCGCTTGATTTTATTACACGACATTTTAAATGTTGCTAATATCTCCGAAGAATGAACAGTCTTATACATGACAATTATCTAAAAAAGTTATAACATGCTATTTTGATATTTTAACAAACCATTAGCACTTTCGTAATTCATCATCCAAACCTTGTATTTCCAGAGGGGATTCCATTGGTCCAGATGAAAATCACGAGAACATTTTGCACCATCGTCACCTTCGAGAGATTCACACTGGCCGTTCAATGTCGACGTCTCCACCAGAGACTTCTGAGACGATAGCCTCCCCCGCAATGGTTCGTAAATCTAGTTACAATCCTTCCGAGGAGAGGTCAGTCGACTACGGAAGTGACTCAGAAACTGGAGCCTCATCTCTGCCCCCTTCATCAGCGGTTGGTGTCCCACAAGTGGCCTCTACAGGTGGTGGTGCTGGAGGATTAGTGATGGGCTTGCCCCTCGGCCTGAAGAACAATTGCAAAACTTGTCGAAGTTGTGGCTCTCACTATGATCATCTGGAAGAGTTTGTGCGCCACATTAAGTTTGAGTGTACGGCGAGTAAAACCACTCTTATAAAACAGGAAGAGTTGTCACCTGTCTAGAGTTACTTGGACACTGTGAAAGCCAATTTTTCTGGCTGGTTTGTTTTCTTCTATAAAACAGTCGAATTGCACCCAATGAATGTTAATATTTCAACTTTTAAAGAAAATAATATATTAGTGACTGTTTTTTCAATCGTATGAAATGTCGAAATTTATTATTTTTGTATAAAATGTAACTGCGCTTCGTGTTACAAGACAATCTGCTATATGTTTTCGGAATTAAAAATAATTTTATTTGAAACATTTATATATATTACCAAATAGAATATACTTTTACAGATATATATATATAACAGAATATATTTTACAAGTAGACTTACAACTGTAAAGACAAACTTATCGAAACAGTACTATCGAGATCTTTCAGAGTTGTGTTTATATTTGTAATAAACCAACTTTTTAATTTTTTAAATATTTCATAATTTTAATTTAATAAAATATATAAATATTTAGTTTCCACTGTAACAACTGCAAGAAAAATAAAAGAGGCTTCAAAATTGTTTTGAAATTTAAAAGTAAGAAGATACATTGTCCTTTTTCTAGTAAATGTTCAAGCCTATGGAGACATTTTGAGATTTCAAAGAATTTCTTATAGACAACGTTATTTATTTATTGAATTGAAGATATTTAAAACTTCATTAAATGGCAAGATAACCAAAATGTTTTAAATATTGTAGAAATAATTCAGCATTAGAAGACTTAATGGTTTCCATTAGGTGTTTGCTATTAAATTACAAATGTATTAAAATGATGAATATAAGTTTGACTTTATTTTTAAATAATTTATTTGAGAAATTTTCACATCTTTGTTTTTATTTTAAATATTTGCTTAACATGTGAGTATTTAGGAGAGCAATTCTGCCAGAGATGTTTTGAAGAAGATGCAGATTTCATACTTGTATATTTGTTGCATATATCTACAATATTTCATCTTTATACGCGTATATATAAATGGAAATTCCAGAGAAGACGAAGAATTATTTATTTCAAACCGTTAAAGGATTTTTTATAAACAAATGAACTCAGCATAACATAATTGGAATATATTATCGATTATTTAATCTCTTCCGTTGTTCAGTCCACTTGATATTCTTCTATGTTACCACGCATGGTTTTTAATCTTTGTATATACAATTCTTAAAAAATCAATTATATAACTATTTATTTGTTTATTTTATTAGCACTGTAAAAAGTTTTCTTAATATTAATGCATTTAGTGTACTTAAAGCTATATAGTTCATAATATAAAAATGCTTACTTATTTATATTATACATATTTTGTTGCGCCTGCTATATTTGCTATATCATATACCTGTTCTATATTATACTTCTATATACACGTGTGTGTGTGTAAGAGTATGTGTTGTAAATCTTGCTTTGGTGGCATTTTTCTCGAATAAAATATTTTCTCTCTTAATTATCAACTTCATCTATTGTAAAAAGTATATTATTCATATTATATGACGTGAGTAAATTATTCGAGAGTGATAAATCAAGTGAAAATGTAAAATATATATATATGTTGATTTTTAACTTTAAATGATGGAATGGGAATAATAATAATTTAAAAAATAATAACAGATTTCATGAAAAAATTGTAATAGCCTTTAAAATGAACTACATAATCTGTTTTGTTTGTTCATTGTTATAGTATTGTTATAACTTAAATATATAGCATTGAAAAAACTCTTAAAAGTATGAATAAAACATTATCACAATAAATTCATATTATTTTTGATTTGTATAAGAAATACTGGTGTAGTTTTATTCCTAAATTTCGCATGACACTTAGTTTCAATAAGTAAATAGACTATAGATATATTTAAATATATAGATATATTAACATATTTTAATTTTAAATATGTTAAAGTAAACAAATTTTACAATTTTTTCTTTTAAAATATGAATAATAAAAGCTATATATCGTTTAAATAAATATTTATTAATTGAAGGGATGGAGTTTTTAATATTTTTAATATAATGAATTAAATTTTGAAAACTATAAATGTAATAAATTAAAATATTAAATTAGGTACACATGGTTATTTTGATTTTTAACTGGAATGTATAAATATTACAATAAAATCTATGAAAAAATTGAATGAATTATTTAAAAATATATTTTAAAATTTATTTTGTATATAAAATATACAAAAATTTAATTTGAGGAAAACTACACATACAGCAGAGTGTGCTACTTATAAGTAGTAGGAATAAAATATACGTATTAATAATTTTACTTCTTAATCATTAAAATATGCATAATTAATCCATATCATCAATCACATAAAAATTATATTGTATTTATTTCATAACAAAAATAACTAATATTATTAAATAACAAAAATTAATTAAATTAATTTATTGGTAAATTTATCATTTGTAAAATTAGGTTATTAACATATAATCAGGGAGTTCTCTAATACCCTATTATAGTAGTCCCATGCATATAATATGGAGATTTTGCAGTGGAATCTAAGCATGGATTTTCCTTTTTTAGTTTCTGCTTGATAAACAGAACAAAATTAATTAAATAGAAAATAATAATTTATAAAATTAATAGATTTTTAGCAAATATTATAAGTTTCTTATGCATAATTTTATATTTTTCTCAAAAGTAAATTAAACATTTAAACCCTTTTAATTATTACGAGCACGTACAATAAAATATTATATACTCACATCAAAGATGAAAGTGCTAAATGATATTTTAACATTAAATTCTGTTAATAAATGTAATTTATAGAAAATCGAATAAATATTTAAACAAAAGTTTTAATTTGAGGAAAATTTGTCTTGTAACTATTAATAAATAATTCATAAAAGTAAATTAAAGAAATACATTACTTTAAGAAATAAAGTTTAAATATGACACGAATTCAAATTCAAATAAATTTTAATTTATTGTGTGATAGCGTAAAATGTGATATTTAAGTATAATTGTATAATAATAATAAAATAATAATAAAACACGTTACGTCATGATTCTTTTCCTAAAATGTATGCATTATTGGGAAAAATATAGAAATTAATATATATGGATTATTTTATTCCAGAAGTAAGTATTAAATACACAAAATTGCCGTAACTGACTCTTTGAATCTATTACACAAACTTACAAAAAATAATTGATAATTATTATCTTCCTACAGCTATTAAAAATTACTATTTATTTAAACATTATTGAAATCTTGGTAATATAGACACTATTCTTATTTAAAAATAGAATATATATATATATGTATATATAAAATGAAGGAATATAAGATGCACAACTTCTAAACTTGTCCCATCGAGGCATACCAATGTTAGGTTCTAATGCGTATATATATACTAATAAATAAGCGTCATAACTTATATACATAGGAAATGTTGAATGATTTTAAAGTATAGTTGAGAATAACATTATATTTTCTATCCTAGGCAAGCAATAAAATCTCAGTTTAAGCAATTTCCGATATCCATGCTTCCATCCCGTAATCGACTTTCATTGAACGGAGTAAATATATGTCATATAGAGTCATGTCATAAAGTTGGATTTTTCATATACTAATCTGGGCTCAAATATCTGCGCATACATTCAGTTGACATTCAGTAATTCAATTTATATCTTCTTTTATAGTGCATGATAGTGTGCCGCTAGCAGAAATCAAAGAATTACATATATATAGTTTGATTTCGTACGAAAACGGTTTCTAGTCTCTAAATCGATTTGTTATCGATATTTATACGAGAACTAGTACAAACATAATGTGTGAACTGAATATTTGTCAATTATAAAATAATTAGGCAATGCACTCTATATATATGTCATATACATATAAAAGAAACACATATACAAATACATTTTCGCATAATACTATATTTTTGTAGTTAAGCAATTGCATAAAAAGCTGTGTTAAATTTATCCCAATAATGTAGTTATGTAATCGTTTCATTCATATAATTGTTTTGCTTAAATATAATGAATGAAATATTTTAAGGTAATATTTATTGTTTTCAATTTAAAGTGAACAAATAAATCATCATATATATTTTTGGGATGCATTTATTAATCACATCTTATAGTAAGCTAAAATAATAGTATACCTACTAACAATAAAGTTAATAACAAATAGTATTCCTAACATAATAAAATAATTCTGATGAAATACACAAAATAAAAAACTGATGAGATTTAAACAACGAAGACCCCGAATAAATTCGTATTCATGAAAGATTCGGCGTGGACAACAATTTTATGTATTTAAAAAAATCACAATAAACTTTAATCATTATCTCTATTAAAAGGCAGTTTATGTTTGTAGTCACGAATTCAGTAACTTATTTGTTGAAACTAAAGAAATATATAGAATCCAATAAGATTTTATTAAAAGTAACCATATATTTAACATAAAAAGTAAACCCTTTATATAATATGTAGGATAAAAATGAAGCAAGTTTTAATTATAAAGATGAGAACCAAAACGTATTGGAACATAACATAGTTTATTATGTATGACAATCAACATGTTTCGAATCATCAAGGTTCATTATAAAAAAAATATACAAAAGTGAGTGATCGATGTAATTAAATATAACTAATAAGATAAAAAAATAAGAAAGCCGAAAATACATACTACAAATAATGATATTAATACCTGAACTTGCGGAGATCCCCTTCTTAGTCGATGGGTTAAAATACTGACTACAATCAGGAGCGATTAGATGCGTATAAGTGTCCTAGAGTAAACATCGTTCAGGACATAGAGTAATGATTATTCTATAATTAGAGTATAATTACTCTATGGTTCAGGAGATTAAAACATATTCAAAACTAACTGAAATACAGAAATGAATAATAAGCATGGTTACGAAACTAGTTATTCGACAAGAATAAAATAAAGTTGATTACACAGAAAATGCTAAAATGCTAAAATTCTAAAATACAACATGACATGGCTGTGAAATTACATTCAGGCCGCATTGTAAAAACAAGAGCTTCAATGTTCAACTTTGATCATACATGTAATGGAATATAACGGAATATAGAAGTTTTACATATGAATTTAAACCTTTCTGCAACATGTAATTGAAATCAAGAGAAAGTTAATGAAATATAATGTATTATTATTATAATATTATTTTGTCTAGTTTTTGTTTTTTCCTTCACTTCTCATACAACTTGTAACAATTAATTATACGTTGTATATATTTTATATATTTAGTTTAGTTATTTATATTTCAGTTATATTTAAAATTTTATTATTAACATGAAAATATGTGCAATTTATATTTTCTCAAGAAAGTATACTACGATTCAAAAAATATATTTAATCTCTTATTGAAGTAGACTGTTAAAGTCATAAAAATCGCATTTAAAGTTAAATATTATCATATTATATAATAGCCATATTTGGCGTTGGCAGAAACAAAAAGATAGAAAAATATCCAAAGTATAAATTCTTTTTGAATGCAAACATTTTTGTACTTTAAACGTAGAGTGTCGATGATTTTGATATAAATTAGATGAGAAATTTTTATTATAATAATTAAAGTATTTTTGCCGAAATGTATGTTTGTGATTTTCTTTCTTAATAGTTTGATGTGAGAAAGACAAGCATTTTTGCGTTAAATTTATAAAATAATTGATAAGCTCCTAACACAATTGTAATTCTGTATTCATTAACAATACATATAGAGTATACACACTACAATTATTTCATTTAAATAATAATGTTACACAAATTTTAGATGTTTATATTAAATACTAAAAGTAATTGTATGACAACGAAAGTATTCCTAGTTTCGCACATGTATTTTTGATCTTCGCATATATTTCAATTTAGGACCCATCTTTTATTAGAATTATAGCTGTTTCCCGAAGAACTTTTAAAATATAATTTCTTCTTTCTTTTATTTTTTTATATTCTACTTCTTATTTACATTTCATCTATCTCATTTCTTACATAATAAAAATATTCTTGAGATAATTTTGGTTTCTAGCTGTCTGACACAAGGACAAGAAAAACAAAGGCTGATCCTTAAGTGTGCCAGAATGCTGAGTGTAATATTGAGTACCCTTCTACTTGTCATTACAACCCAAAAAGCAATTAAGGACATCTTTTTATCCAATATTCTATCGCTGGCTATCTATCATTGTTTCTTCCTCAAAGGGTGAACAGTTAACTCTGATATATTTAGAATTTCTGAGAAAACCAAGTTATTGCTGAATGCTTAGGAAAAAGAGGGAAATATCCTAATTCAATTATAAATAAATGATGTGCATGTGAATCAAAATATATAAGTCCATGTATAAACTTTAAGTAGAGTATATGTTTTATTGTTAGATCTACATTTTATGATTTATAATTAACTATATGTTAACATGAACTTGAGTTATAGAGAGCAATAAATATTGACCTTTATTATATGAAACAAAAATTTACGTCTAGTGGACTTGTTAGTACATATATATTTGCTAGGTAATATATGTATCAATAATTAAAACTTTGTCCAAAGAATATTAATATTTATTGTATTTATAAGATTTCACACACCAGCATTATATTTCTAATATAACCCAATATAAGAGTTATTCGGAACTGTTGTATTTTTTTTATTAAAGGACAATTTTTATTAGTCAATACAGTTTTTCCAACATCAATAACCCCCTTTATTATTGTGAAACAGTGTAACTCATATTTTGAGATTAGTTTGGTGTTAAAGGAATCTTTTATAGATAAATATAATGCAAAAGTGGATTTTGGTTTTAGATTATAATAAGGAATGTACTAGTAATACATTCTTTCCTCTGAGATTATTTTTACAGCGACGTGTATGACTTTTCCAGTTTTTAATTCTTTATTTATGTTTCTTTACTATTACATTTAATAATTGTCAAAAACATCAAATGTAGAAAATAGTATACTTTATATTATATATTGGAGAGAAAAAATAGAAAGATAGAAAAAAACAAAGATAAAAAGACTCTATAAAGATTGTATTGTACTACAGTGTTATATTAGGACAAGTTTATTTAATCTTGTATATATTAAATTTTATTTTAACACATTTGGATATACCTTCTAAAATAACTTTTAACTTTTTTGTTTATAAAAATGAGACACATATAAATCGAGATGAAATTTAATATTGGGAAGACGTATGGGTAACACCCATTTTTCCATAACATAATTGCATATTATATTCCTGAATAGTATATACAATTTAATCAACCGTAATTATAAGATATTAAATTGTCTTCTAAAATTGCACCTTAAAAAGCTAAGGAGGCATGATGCATTTGATTCAAATAAAGAAATAGATGATTTCATTTAGTGACGAAGAAAGGGGAGACTGTTTGTTTCTTAAATGCAAAATTAACTAAATAGAAATTATTAGAAAACTGATGACAGATTCCTGCTGTGCTTTCCCAGGAAGCAATCATGTGTACATTTGTAGATATATATTGGAAACAGATAGATACATTAATCGCTCCATGTTATACCTTCAGGTATATATCGTGTACGTACGTATGCATAAATATATACATACATACATACAAACATCTTATATGGTTAAGATGGGGACACACCCAACTGTTCGTATGTATGTATGTTGACTAAAAAAAAACTTCATAAGACTTCCTGACCTTGAGATAGAGATAATTGGGGCGTAGTCTTAATTGCACCAACGTGCACAAATTGATAGCGCTTTATCGGACAAAATATTTGTTTCTTAAGCAGCTCAAATATACATTTAAGCGTAGATTTATTATTTTTCCTAAGTATGCATATTACTTTGGGAGGGCTTTGCAAATACATACCTATTGGTATTAGAATTTATAAAGGTTTTTGCAAAAATAAAACAATACTAATAAAGTAATGTAAATAAAATAAAATAAAATATATTGTCAGTTTTAATTACTGATATATGGATAAGGTTAAAGTTTGAAAATATGGTATGTTCTAAAATTTAATGAGCTTGTGATAACGATATTATTTACTTAATAGTTATTAAAAATAGGAAATTATTTTGATATAATTTTAATATTTGGTTGTAAGATCAGCATTTATAATCAGTATACACCCCTCTTAATCAATTTTGGATTATATATTCTTATGTACTTAAATTGTATTTAACTTTTTTATTTTTGATCAAATCTGATGTTTGTGTATATTTCTTATTTTACCTAAGTCTGTATCACACATTCGTTTTAATATAATGTTTCGAAT
>JAYRBW010036993.1:0-11861 GCA_036023295.1 Invenusta paracnida | reverse complement strand
AAATAATCTTCTTCGTTTTGTGTAAATAAAGGCATGTTTAATCGTCTTAATAAAGTCTAAAACAGTCTACAAATGTTGCTGATTCACTTAGACAAAGAGCTTATATTGTGTACAATACTAAAAAAATCAATAAAATGTATGTACTAAAAATAGCACAAAGCTCCACGAGTAATTTACGTGGAGTTGAGAATACGACTGAAAGTTGGTTGTATATTCGCGCAGCTACGCGAATTTACACCGACCTCAGCGAAAATCCGTGCAGCTTTGAGAATACGGCCTCTGCATGTTGTATTGGTTATTCATACATAATATCCTCCAATAAATCAATTTAGAAACCTTTGACCAAACTGACTGTTTGTTTATTGTAGAACTTAAATTCTAAAACCATTATTTTTCCCTTGTTTAATGTCACTAAAATGGTTTGTGATATTTAGAATGTCAATTTATGCTGTTTATTTTCTTCTAATTTATATATCATAATAATATTATATGTAGTACCCAATGTGGATTATTACATACCGAATAAAATAACTTTTTTTTGGCGTGTACCTATTGGTATAATGATTTAATTTAGAGTAAGTTAAAAACATTTTCCTTAAATCTTACAGAAAAAAGTGGCAAATTTAAATGTTCGATTTAGTATATTGACAGACATCGGTACAGAACATGTCCTAAGATATGTCGCATGCATTTCAATTCACTATAGTCTAATATATTATTATTATATGCATGTTTTACACTATATATTGCTTTTTTTATAAATGTTTTATTTGTTTTATAGAATTGATTAATTATATGTACTAATTATGAAATGGATATAATCTATGAATAAAATATTCATTTCATAGTACATAATGAATCAATTCTATAAAACAATAATAGACCATTTAGAAAAATAGATTATATTCAATAGAGTAAAACATTCACATACAAATATTATATTAGACTATAGTGAATTGAAACACATGCAATATCTCTTAGGGTATTAGGAACTATGAAATGGATTTAATCTATGGAAAAGCACTTTTATCTCCTATAATAAGACAGAATATATAAAGTCTTTTTACAACAATTTCATAGGCATATCAATTAAGCAGAATTATAACATCACTATATTAAATTTGAAAGTTGTCTCTCTATAGCACACATAATATTGAGATAATACAGAAGTCATAATATAACAAAACTAGTAATTATAATGCGTAGATGAAAAGATGGGTTCAACATTTAGGTAATGGAAGTCTAATACGATTAAGAAATTAATATTATTTATATAACCACACTACATAAAATAATTATATTTGTTATCAGTTTTTTTACAAAATCTACTGATTACTATTGTTAAATTTAAATAATAAATTCAATTTATTAAACGGTTTAAATAGTTTCAAGACTATATTCAAATAGTACCTAGTAAAAGCTTTAAGCGCTATTATATAGGTAGTAATAATGTTTATAAATTATGGAAATATTCAAAACTGTTTTATAAGCTTTCATTTTGTATTACTTGTTAAAGGGAGGGTAGGGTGACCTAAATATTATTTCTAATCTGAATTTTGGCTTTATTTCTTATATATCATATATTTTAATGAAATCTTCTATCTATTGCCCTATCGTCCGTATTGCATTCTGCAGTGCGATATTTATCTATGTAATTATGTTTCTAACTAAATAATTTATATTTTAATTGTTTAATATGTCTTAATATATAGGTTTTTAAAGGCAGCTCCTTAGATAAATGTAAACACGTTTATAATTTTTAAAGGAGTCCTAAATAGTAAGGCAAGATACTTTATGTATATTACCACTGTAGTTTCCTCTTCACTTTATTACGCCATCCGCAGGCCGCTAATGCCTTCTTAGCCCAACGAATCAGCAGTATCAACGCAATGTCCGCCATCTGTGAAGCCACTGGAGCGGACGTGCGCGAAGTGGCGAGTGCCGTTGGCATGGATACCCGAATCGGACCGAAGTTTCTGCAAGCTAGTCTGGGATTTGGTGGAAGTTGCTTCCAGAAGGATGTCTTAAATTTGGTAAAAAGTTGTGTTGATCAAATTAATAAAATGATAACTATTATAGACTGTCATATTTATTTAATTTCTGCTTTTATCTAACTGAATAACTATTTGTCCTATGCTTTACCGAAGTTAAATTATAATTAGTAAAATTGTTCCAATCTTGGTCATATATTATAATATGTTTCTATTGTTTAGAATCATTATGCAAATTTGTTAAATTTTTAATTGCGTAATACATTTTATTATTATGTATATGAAGAGCTTAGCGCGTTCACTTTTATTAAAATACGTCTTGTATTCTTAAAGTTAATGTCTTTCATGTCAATCTTTTCATACCTTAAACATATATTTTTTAAAAGCCCTTTTATTATATTTGTCGATGTTAAACTTACTTAATTTATTATAATTTATAGTTAATACATTTTAGTATTTATTATGAATTCTTTCTCTTTTCAGGTGTATCTTGCCGAGTGTCTTAATCTTGAGGCCGTTGCCACTTACTGGCTCCAAGTGGTCCAATTCAACGACTACCAGAAAACAAGATTTGCTCGTAAAGTAGTTGATGCCCTCTTTGGTACTCTTAGTAACAAGAGGATAGCAATTTTTGGATTTTCGTTCAAAAAGGACACCAAAGACACTCGGTAAGCTTGGTTATCACTAGGATTTATAAATTATATCCATGATTTGTATGTGTTTGATTTAAATTTCTTTCCCATTTATTACGGTTTGTCTTAGTTACTTCAATTTACAGCTTTTGTTTTCATGCCTATGTTTAAAATTCGTAAATATAAAATGCATCAGCTCAATAGACCATAGAAAATTATATAACTACTTAGTGACAAACCAGAGCTGCCTGACCAGATTTTGAAATCCGGTTGACTGATTTAATTCGTTATTATTGGTCCAAAATAAAATGACATCTGTGCAGCTTATAGATTTTTTCAGTTTCCTACTAAAAGTTAATTAAATAGGCTGTATAATATTCAAAATTTAAAAAGCTACATTTATAACATTTGTAAAAACCAAAGCTATTATCAAATTTAAAGTAATTGATTATAATTGTTTCACCTTATTGTTACATCCTTATGGGATCTCGTGATTCCTCACTCGACCCTTCTTCTACTTAAATTATGTTATTTTAATCGATAAAGATGTTTATTTCTAGCGCTTTTTTATATATTATATACATATTGTATTTATAGCTTTGTGAAATTTCCCATCTGGAAATTAACTAAGTATCCTTAAGCACTTTTTTTCCAACTTTTCTATCTTGATGTTATTTGTTTAATTTTTTTAACTTTATTGGCTTTGTCTTTACGTTTATTTGTTTTGCTTAATTATCCCAAACTTTGGCATTTTTATACATTTTAGTGGAGTAAGTAGCTAAATAAAGAAAGATACACTGTATTTGTGAATTTAGGTATAAGTCTTAATTCATTTATTAAGCATTGATTATTCACCATAATTAAAATGCAACTCTTGCTATATTCTATCAACTTTTTATTTCGTTCTTTGTGTTACTATATATCGTAATGACATATTTAAATGTCAAATAATTTCTACAGCAATTATAGCATTAAGTTTTACTTAATATGTATCGTCTGTTTTTAAGTGCAATTCATTGAACTATAGTGGAGTATACTTATACGGAAACAATTGTATTTCATATCTTAGGTGCGTTAATTTTGGTATATACCTTTATGTTCATACTTTTATGAGGAAAAAATATTCTTAGATTCGTGCATATAATTTTTGTATATTAATATCTCAACACTTTTATAGTATAGATAATGGATTAAATTGACTTTTATTTAGATACATTATGAATAACGCAAATATTTCAATTATGTAATATTAAAGGTTCCCTCTCTCGTTATAGGAACGCAACATTTATAGTTCCAATTCATATTATATATATATATATATGTTATAGAACTTTATTTTGTGTTATATATATAATATATTTTAAATATTGATTTTTAGGAAAGATTAGTGTATAGATTTCGTAAAATTGATAAAAATGTTTCTTTTTACATTATGTCTGTTTGGTTTACTTTGTGTTTTATGATTCCTACATTAATGTAGTACAGTTAATGTTTTTGTACATTGAATTATTGTTATAAATGTAATATATTATTTCCCATAAAATGAACAGTATCTTTACAACTTTTTGTATAAGGACATATACCACCATAGTTAACTTCCTAGCGTTACTTATCTTATATATTCTCTCTATATTCTTATTCCTTTCATTCTTAAAATAATACAATTGTTGATTATAATAATTATAATGATTTATATAACCATGAATTATAACAATTATTGTCATTCGAATAATGTAATCAGAACCAATTACTATTCTTTTTAGTGGAGCTAAGCAACTAATACTTATAGGTAATTTCTGTTACTCTTTAATGGAGTTATATCGATTTAATTTGGCATCTACAAACAGTAGCTGACTAACTCTTTCATCCAAACTCACCTCTTGCCTTGTACTGTACTGCAATTCTCTCCACACAATAATATGAATGTCTTCGCTGGATTCCACTTGTTCCATATCTGTCCTCTGTTTTATAATATAAAAGGTATAACTCCTATTACATATTTAATCCATGGATGCATGCTGCTTTTGTGTGACTGCTTACAGAGAGTCGGCATCGATCCACATATGTTCCCATTTGATGGAGGAGGGTGCCCATCTTGCCATCTATGACCCTAAGGCGGAAGAGAAACAAATCCGTCTCGATTTGGGAACCTTTTCAGGGAATGACAAAAGAGGTATGCCCATTCAGATGTTTCACTATTATAGTTGACCCTCAATATTGAAATCAACATTCTTATAAAGACATATCGTGTTTATTTCCTTATATCCTTATCTTCGCCAAAATCATAAATTGTCGTACATATATTTAAACAGACGCTTATGTAAGATGTAAGCTTCAATGAATTAGTCGTTTAATTCCGTTTTCATTCTTTCAAGTATTTTCGTAAAATATATTTTCCCCGTTACTTTTAAAGTTTTGACAATAGTAATATGCAGTAAGGGTTGACGGAAGCAGCCAATTTGTTGAACCAAAACAATAACAATGGAGACCCATTATAAGAAAATGTGATTTTTTTTTAATTAAAAATACGACGCTTGTGTCTCACCTAGAAACTATTGTATGCAGTAGTTTGGTTCCAAATTATTATATAGCATATAGTTTACATAATATTCTATAAGTATTCTTCAGTTAAATGTGTATGTTATTTATGCTTGATATTGGTTTATAATAAAATCTAACGTAGTAAAGCTCTATTCTATACTGTGGAACACAAACAAAATGCCTATCTTTTTATTGTCAAAATTATAAAAGATATTTCTTTTCTAGATTTAGCTACAAAATTTAGCTCTTTTTTTAATTTGCCACAAAAAAGTATACTTAGAATACACTAAAACTAACAGTCCTTAATTTCAATATATCCATGTCATTATTTTTAATCAGTGGTGATTCTAATAAAAATGTACTTCAGTTTTGCATAGGTATGCAGCTAGCTTAGCACAAGTGCTTAATCTCAGAAGTTATTCAGGGCATATGATATCTATTGTTATAGTAGGTATGTGTACATTTTATTTGTATAAGTATTTTGTTTCTATATTCGTAATCTTTCATTAATAGGAAAAATGATATCCAATTTCTAAACCTGTTGTATTCCTTGATTTTTTTAATATCATGTTTAGTTATTTAACTGTAGGCATTGTGTAAGTGACATTATACTCTGTAAATGTAATCGACTAAATTAGTCTGTAGTGTGTCTAAGTATTTTAAATACAGTTTTTTATTTCACTGTTGTTTATAGATTATGGTGGACATAAAATCATCTTAAAAACAAGAAAACATCTTAAATACTAAAAATCAATTATCATTATCGAAAAATATCGTAATAATATTCATTCCATTGTTTCTTTTGATTAATCAATGTAATTCACATAATTCTATTATTGATACACTTATTCCAATAGTTTTAAGGTAAATTTTAAGTATTACAGATCCATATTCTGTGTATATCGGCGTATGTCTAGTTTTATGTCGCTATAAATGGTGAAATCATATTTCATTGAGAACTAATGCATTTAATCTGGTACGTTGTAATATTTTTTCAAACTATTTTATTCCATCTCGTTTAATTAAGAGCCGTTGGCACTGTTCTATCAAGTCATTATTATACATAAATAACGATATAAATATTTACATTTGATACTAAAAAGGGCATAATAGAATTAATTAAATTGTTTCTTGCTATAGTGTTATACGATTTAAATTGTAAAATGTGTATAATCATCGATGGATGGTAACATTATTTGACCGCACCCATCGGTGGAACTAATTATTTTACGTAAATTGCGTGCCGATCGTCAACGTGTTTACACAATTTGGCCACGTTGCAAAACATTAATTGTAATATTGTATTGTAAAGAGCACTGAACTTATTAATGCTAGTTTTCTAGGTTGACATACGTATTATGTGTGCTCATTCCTTTGTGAATATATCTGCAAAGTAATGTAACATCATTTTAGACAAGCTGTGGTATTGTGACTGTTTTTTTACTACTACTTCTTTACCTTTTAATATTATTAAAATACTAATTTCTACTTCATTACTAAGTATGTCGTTCTCCTGTGACTTAATGTGACTACCTATACTATACTATATAAGATACCCACATCTAGGTCATCAATTATAGAAATTCTTATCTATGTATTTGTATACGTCATAATAGTATCATATTGAAAGACGTAAATTATACTCACATCATAAGTGATGCATTAAACCCTTTTCGTGCAATACATTTCAATTCATGACGTTTGTGTACGTTTTCTTTTTTAAAAGTTAATGTATTTTAATATAACATAATATTAAAGAACATATTTTACTTTGTATACTTTCAAAATATTGGTATTTCTTGACTATTTGTGTGCTTCAGAGTAGGCTTTCGTTTTTGTAAAACTTTCGTTGTATAGGTGTTTGTAATGACAGTATAATAACCTGTCTTATAATTAAATTATTAGAATTTGAATATACTAAAATTCTATAAAATTTAATTTGAATTTAGAGCTAAAGCTAAAATAACAAATTAAAATATTGAACATAAAATTCAGCAATTATAAGAAATAATTTTAAGTACCTATATATTAAGCATACTGATGCATTGACGATATACATAAAAATTGTATATAATACGTATTAATAATTATTATTAGCTGGTTCGTTTATTTTAGTTACTATAAGCTTGTAATATTACTGTTAATATTCTTATATGATTGACGTTAGAATACATTATAATGATGGTTCTTACATTATTATGACAATTATAAACAAATACTAAAACAATGTAATTACTTTTTATCATTTGGAATACGAAAAGTATTAAAATATTTATTTTTTCTCACTACACTTTACCTATCTGTCATATTTTGGTTTCGATACAAAACTATATTCTTATATATTATGTGTTTTTTTTTAATATGGATTAACCATGTGGATTATAAAAAATTATCCGATTGTTATCTGCTAAAAATATTGTACTTGCATTTATTATATAAATTTCTCACTTAAGTTACCACCTGTTCCTTGTTTTCTCTAGTTTCGGAATCAGTTGAAATCTGTTCTTCAGCTCAATCTGCTGCCAAGAATGCACATGCAATCCTCGTCTGCACTGAGTGGGATGAATTTAAGGTACCAAGCTTCTACAAATATTACCTTAAATATATTTGTTGTTCTTTGTTTTGTACGATCGAATTTTTATTGTAGTCCAAGCTCCTAGTTTTAGTCATTATCTAAGCCAATTTTTTTACTATATATATATTTACTAAAATAATATATTAAATGAACATGTTTCATAAAGGTAACTCTACATAATCATTACTGACAAAATAGTGTTATTTAGTAGGATAATTTTTTATATTTTATAAATAATAAAGAGCACTGTGATTATATTGGTTGATACAGAACTAAGAAGAAAATAGTAAAATCATAGATAATAGACTTTTATTTCGAGGTTAAATCTACTTACTGAAAGTAAACCTGCCTGTATCTTGTGTTTCTCATTAATTAAGATGTATCAAGAGTCTAGAGACACTTTTTTAATATATATTTTTCCCAATGAATGTTTTTTTCCTCTGTGACACGTCATTGATTTGACATTTTTTAAATGTAGGCATTCTAATTTTTTCCCTATAAATTAGTTTCTATGTTGCTTATCTTTAAAATAGAAGTATTGTTCATTTTAATTTATCTGATTTTATATGAAATTATATATATATACATATATAAATAAATTATGTTATCTAATAATATATGCCACTACTTCTTACATTATTAGTAATATATACATATTCTAGACGATAATTCTAACCTCAGTGAGTTTCCGATGTGCTTTGCTCGAATTAACATAGTATTATATTAAACTTAAATATTTGTGACATCATTTCTAATCCTTTATTAATTGCTTACATACTATATTGGCTATATACAAGTAATAAATAATATATCGTTGTCATAGAAATAGATAATTCATAAAAGGAAAAGTAAAACAATCTTTTTCAATTATCATTCTATTTTTTCAGACGCTTGACTACTCAGCCTTATATCAAAGCATGAATAAGCCGGCGTTTATTTTTGATGGTCGACTCATGTTGAATCATAGCCAATTGATCGATATTGGTTTCCACGTGGAGGCTATTGGACTCCGTCTACCTTCTCCAAACAAGAAGTTTATAGTATAAAAGTGGGTAGCAATTCTAATTTAGGTTGCCCTAAATAACTAACATTTTAGTAAAATATAAACTTTATTTTCCGTTATTGCATAGACAGTTGTTGAATACGGCATATATCTATTGAGTCTGAAATATTGTGATGACGTTTCGATAAAAAACTATATTCTTGTATATTATGTTTTTTTAATATGGATTAACCATGACGTATTCCACGAGTCAAAGATATTGAAGACGAAATTAGATATATGCAGTATTCAACTATCTGGTTATGTAATAATATATTTATCCCATAACATAACTATAGTTACCTATTTTTAACAAATTTAATTTATATTTAACTAAACTCGTATGTATTTATTTAAATTATAGCCATGCAATTAATGTACACTGAAAACAATTTTAATTACAAGAAATTTCAATTAAACACATTAATTGAGTGCAATGTGCACATTAACTGTAACAGTAATTACTGTCATTTTTAATAATTGTATGCCCAATGGTATATTCATAACTGCGTAATTATTGGCTTCAATATTTGGTTTTTTATGCATTGTGCACATTAACTGTAACACAATAACATTGTAATTGTTTATTATTGTATGCCCAGTCTTATATTCAGAACTGCCAATAAATTCAATGATTAACCATTGAATATGACAGCCGTATCCTATATAATTATAGATAGTCTATGGAATACGGTTTATGTTTTGTCTGTGTGTGATGAAAATATAGACTATCTATGGGATAATGAGATGTTTATTACTTTTACTACATTAAAGTATTTATTTTATATTTAAAAAGAGGGTTATTAACTATTTACAGATTTAAAATTAACATTATGTGACATTAGTGAAGAAACCCCACTTTATTGAGTATATTTTATTCAGCAGAAAATGTCAAATCATATCTACAAGAATATATATATAAACAAACATTAACTAAACAGGAAATGAATATCATAATAAACATAATAACATAGAAACATAAATAGTTAATGTCATTTAAAAAATACCAATAAAACTTACATCAACCAAGCTGTATGACAACAAACTACCGAGATAATACTATAGTAACGGACAATCGATAAATACAATAATTTAGTCAAATACACAGGACACTATATTACGTAACTATACGCAATCTATTACTTACATACTAGGAATCTCATAAGTTACATATAACATAAAATCTTATAAAATATGCACACTTTCATTAAGTATCCATAACTACGGGTTTGAACATATGTATACAAAACAGATTTATTTTACTAGCTCATCGTGCTTTTGTATTATCTTTTATCGTTTTAGGTACATAGTTCTTTTGGCAATTCCAGATCTATATGTTTTCCTTTTTGGGCTTCAATGTTCTCAAATTATCGTTTTGGTTTTTTTATACATAATATTTGTGAGTTATTCTTTGGTGGCCATAATGCTACCTAATTCAACTTATAAATAACGTTTGAATAACTTATTCTGCCCTTTAGTTATCAGCTATACTTCAATAAATGCATTACTTCGAATAGATAAATTATACTGAAGTTTAAATAACACATAATGGGCTGCCTTAATGAAATATTAGGAGAATAATGATAACGTAATGAGCTAGTTAGTAGACAGTGTGTAGACAGATATAAATAGGATAATGACGGTAATATAAAAAACTAGTCAAATGTATGTGTTACACACGCATACAAGAATGTCATAAAATGTACTAATTTATGGCATTTATATATAATTTAGATGTTATGTAATAATAGTGCCTTATTATACTTTGAATAACTTCCGTTAGTTCCCCCAATTTTCGATCTATTTCAACAAATAGGTCAATTTACCAATTTTTATGTATAATGCTTAATGCAGTCTATTTTAAATTTTCCTAAATTTTAGAAGAGGTATGCACTTTTTTCTGTTTCAGATAATTTCTACCCACTGATATGGCAGTCAAGTTATAGTATCGCTATATCTATACATCGTGATGTTGCATATAGACATACTTTACTCCTCAAATAATATACTACTTTGAATTAACTTGTTACCATGGTAATGTTTTATTTCTTTAAATTTTATATGCTGTTTTCACTTTTTTTCACTATATATTTTGTTTATTTCCTCAAATAAGGTCTGATTTGAAAATATTTCAAACATTAGTTTTATGCACTCTATAATCATGACTAATTGCTAGCATATAATTATGCATTTCTCATAATGAGAAATTGTTCCTGCTTAAGTGTGTTCACTTACGATGCTACTTTTGTTCCTATTTTTATGTGGAGTTATATCATGCCTCTCCATTTAACCATGACTCTTCTCACTGCAGTTCCAATATATACTATAATATAGTAGTTATACATATTATGAATAGTTATAAAGATTATTCATAATATAATTATTTAAAGGCTGTGATTCCTGTATAATTCTTATAAAATTTCTTATTTTTAGATAATAATTCTTATAAGATGATAAGAAGATAACAATTCTTTATCTGGCACTGTTTCTTTTAGGAAATTTTCTCATATTTCTACTACTTTGATATGTACACCGTATACTTGCACCTATCAACTCATACTTTTTTTTTATATTTCTTTATCTATGAATGTAATCATTGCCTTTTTAATGCCGCGCACATTTTGTGAAAATGATTTTACTTTTGGTTATTAAAATATGCTTTTTGCATAATGTTTTAAAGCGCAACTTAACTATGACTTGTGTTTGTGTAGGTTTTTCTTTTCTGCAATGCTATTCTACAAGTTTCAATAAAATACTGGTCATAACAATTGTTTCTTTGATTAATATATTAATTATTTATTATGTTCAATTTCTTATTTAATGGATCATTAAAAAATTCTAGTGACTGTATTTTTTCTGTAAAATTGTTTGTTCGTATACCAGGGGCGTAGGCAGGAATCGTGACCATCTGTGGCGAGTTGAAGCATGGCGAGCGGGAGCGGTAAAATGCTTATTAGGACTTAGTAGTATAACATAATTTAGGCATTTTTAGAGGTTTTATTTCAGTTAGTTTTTCATTTTTATTTAAAAAGCCCGCATATTTAATTGCCACAGTGCAATTTTTGGCAGAGGCGAATGTC
>JAYRBW010036982.1:0-11862 GCA_036023295.1 Invenusta paracnida | reverse complement strand
CTCTCCTCTCCTCTCCTCCTCTCCTCTCCTCTCCTCTCCTCTCCTCTCCTCTCCTAACCTCTCATCTCCTAACCTCTCTCCTCTTTTATCCCCATACTTACAGTCAGACCAATTTTGACGGTGAAGACGACGGAGATCTACTCTGATATTGGCGTCAACGAGACATTCACGGTAAAGAATCGTTTT
Organism: Invenusta paracnida; assembly: GCA_036023295.1. Classification (NCBI taxonomy): domain Eukaryota; kingdom Metazoa; phylum Platyhelminthes; order Proseriata; family Coelogynoporidae; genus Invenusta; species Invenusta paracnida. The sequence goes on along the minus strand of JAYRBW010036982.1, from coordinate 11,676 downwards.
CCTTAAACCCATCATAGTCCATTTTTCAGTAAAAGCTCAATTTCTTTAGGTTCATTACATTTTTCTGCCTTTCAGTTTTACAAATTTGCAAATTTTGAAAAACCATTTAGCAATAAGCCCACATTTCATAATTGCCGATATTTCCTAGTTTCCTACTCATTCTTGCTTCGACAATTGATTAATTATAGAATACTAAATCCCCACTTACACGTATGTAATATATTTTTCGGATAGATTTACTTGTTGGAGCTTTCTAAAATTAGGGAACTCCAAAAATCCATGTTTTCTTTCTCTTATGCGGAGTCTATATTTCCCCCGAGGCAACAATATACTGATTAGATTTCTTTCTTCTCTTTTCCATTCTAAACTATATTAAGCACTAATTGTTGAAGGACTCATTGAGCAGGCACTCACTCTATATACAGGAGTACATTTAAGGAGACCGTCCCAAATAATTCAACATGAATTGAAGGAAACACTTTCTCACCTGAAGTGGCCCATTTCCTCCTTGTGGCTAGCTCATTGACTCCCTAGAAATATCGATTTTAAAATAATTGAATTCATTTGATTGTCGTCTTAAAATATGCTCCATCGATTTTGAAAGTTATATCTTTGCTTATGTGGACAGACTTACAAAGTGAGAATTGTATCCCTAAAATTTATCAATAAAAATCCCATACGACGCTCTAAACTAATTTGCATGAAAATATTGCCTATTTACGATTGTGGTGAACTTGTATAATTCAACAAATTAAATATACGCTGTCTCATTTGCATATTATTATTGATTTCATCACGAGAACCAGTAAGATTATAGTAGAAGCACATAAATCTGTGAAAGTTATATCGTTGAGAATTCGTCTTCATCGCCGATTTCTCTGTAATGGCCATTCGGCAATTGAGGCACATTTTGTATTCCCCTGTCTACAATTTGTCTGCCTATTTCTGCAGAGTTGACTACTTGATTTGTCATAATGATACCCATGTATGACGTCATTATATATACGTTTGTATATATATATATCGTTTAAACAGGTATTTAGTATGCCTGCATATATTTAATGAGAGCGATGAAGCAAACAATGAATTAATAACAACAAATTCTATTTTAGTATGCTTATTAGTTATAGTTTTTATCTTACAAAATGTTCCACAACTGCTCCTGCAAAATATGCACTTGTCATCAAAATAATCTTATTCCGAGCATAATATGGATTGTTGTTCTTTTTCTCAGAGCTATGAAAGCAAATAGAACACCGACCACGAAACCACATGTTTTTGAGGGAACCGTTTTATATAAAGCATCGGTCAAGAATTATCATTTAAAATATTGACGTATCACCACTATTTATCTGTAAAATTGTTTTTGCAAAATTCTGCTGGCGATATACCCTATGTATCCAATTGTTAGCTGATGATGCGCAAAATGGGTCGATTATACAACTTCTTTCCCACCAATATGGACGAATTCGACTGCAGTGTATATTCATTAAGTTCGCATTTTATTAAACAGTATTATCATGAAAGGATATTCATTTTCACTTCTGGAAATTGGGGGATTCCGAATTTGGACCTCAATCTGGTCTCTTTTAATTGTATCGCCATTTTGTTTATAGATAACCAGAGTCTGTGTTTGTGCAGTAACACAGCTATCTATCCGCGAGTGTTTACTTTCAATTTATACTCGCTCGACATTTAATGTCTTTTATGAAATAAATTTTATACGAATTATCGTTTTACAATCTTACTCATCAAGCTGATATAATATATTTTCTAAAATTACTCTTTGTTTCTGAATCACGCTTTGATATTCAACGCCCTGGGTTATCACTAAATGAAATCCTATCACATGGGAGCTTGCCTAGCTATAATATGAAACAATCACACGGCAGGATGACAACAATTTGTAAAAAGAAAAGAATACTCATGTTTTTGGGATTTTAGTAAGATTCATATAATATATATGTAAATATGTGTGTGTGTGTTGTGGATTTTGTATAACAGAGGTGGTCGACTTGTTCAAAGACTTGCTTTGATATTATTCGACTATATTACTGCAACGGAGTCACAGCAAGAAGAGACAGGCTGTGGCGATGGCAAGACTGGGAATCCAGCCTGGCATACATTGCATTTCTAAGATTGTAAAAATACGAAAATACTATCCTATATGCGTCGATGAGAGAGCCAGAGATTGAAAAGGTTTTCTTGGCCTTAATAGGTGCACAGTGAGACTCATAATGACTCTCAGCTTGCTCAGAATTTTTAAATTTAATATTCATTCAGTCAGTCTAGATAGTCTGTCTTTATGTAGTATTGTAATATATTATATACACATATGCATGTTTATTCAGAGACAAGGGAAGCTGTCTGCCGTGCTTTCGTGATAATGAGGAGCTATAAAGACGGTTTAATTAAACGTGTTGAGTTATTATTAGTCAGTGTGAGTGTGAATGACGGTATAAATACATTAGTAAAATTAATGCATTTAATGGGATTAGTGGAGTATTACAAAAAAGCCTTCGCGTTATAAGGTTTCCCACCTTTCATGGGAAAGTGAAAAATGCTTATTTTAGATATTAAAATAAATGCCTCTTAGCCTAAACACTCATTCATCTTAATTCGACAGCATATTATGGAGGGGCTGGCTGGCTGGCTTAACTCTTTAATGCTGCTTTAATGTATAGTGGAGATTTCATCGTGTATCATATCATATCAGAAGCAAACGTTATGTAACCACTTTTTGATACACTTTTTCTGATGTTACAACCCTCAGAAGAGAGTGAAAGAGATAAAGAGAGAGAGAGAGAGGGCAGAGCAACCCTCTGATATATAATAAAGATAATTTATTACTTCTGTTTTATAATCGAGGTAGTATTTTACGCACCAGACAGAGTAGCGTTGTATACTTGTACAGAGAGCAAGAATGACGGGTGTTTGGGAGAAGGTTGCTTGTAGAGATTGAAGATGTCTACAATGTGACGACGATGATGGCGCTAGGCCGAGTATGATTCACAAGTTATTACGATGGAGAAGGAAGGAAGGAAGGCAACCCTAACACAGCCTTACGCTTCTGACCCTGGACTCCACTTCGCTGTCTATATACTCACTTTATTTCTTTATTTATTTGTTGTGTTTTCCGTTTTCGAATTGTACAACTCTATATAACGTCGTCTAATCGAGTTGTTTTTAATAACACATTGTTGCGGCTACTCTTCCACGCCAGCTCTCACAGAGAGATATGACGGAGAGGACTGAGGAGAGAAAGATATCTTATTTGTGCCAAACGTATGTAGCGGATCCTTCCTTCCCGCTCCGATGTTTGAGCGAGAGATATATTCACTTTCTTCCAAGTTTCTGCCTTGGGAAGTAAGCTCTGTTAATATGGCTGACAGAATGCTATTATTTTGTTATTTTTATCTCGAACATAACTACAAGCAGGGCAGGCTGGCAGCTACACAGAGGAAATGTTTACAACAGGATATTACCTACATCGCCGTCTTAAGGGAGACGAAAATTAATTAGAAATATTATTTCTTTCTTTAAAAGTAATCGAATTGAAAAGTTGTTAAAGGGATTTTCACTTCTTAATCCTGCTTTTTGTTTGTTTTCTTTTCATGAGCAAAGTATATAAAAGAGAGTGCAATTTTTGGTCCCGCAAGAGATGTGCATTTTAATTTAAAGATGATAGCTCATTTATCCCCTTTAAAATCCACGTGCTATTTATGATTTCAAATAATAAAAAGTCACGTTATTTCTAAACAAGCTTATACAATGGCATAAATTATACCTATAACCCACGCGAAATGGTACGATGCGAACAATATTGGAGCATAATGTTTTTACTGCATGTATAACCTTGTCTACGTGTTCAGTTTTTGGGGTCTAAAATTGGTTAGTATGCCAAACTATTATCTCTCTCTCTTATAGTAAGAAGAATGTACACTTATTATAACTCGAGCGTATAACAATCATGGCTTTAACTCAAACTGTCCATCATTTATTTTGCTGTCTAACACTTGCGAGGTGAGGAGGTATATGATATGTAGCTGGGTCATCGCATCTACGACTGGGACGTCCTGGTAAGGCCCCCAAAATGGTGTGCCTCTGCACAATCAGAGAGAGAGAGAGTTGACCAAAGGATGGAGGAGGAGGGGGGGGGGGCCTCTTCACTACTGAGTCACATCCGGTTATCTGCGAATACACCTTTCTCGCCACAGAGAGATTGACTGTTCATCTGAGCAAACAGGAGTTCCAGAAGGGATGTGCTACTGAAACTCTGAAAGGGGTTTTGGTCATTGAAACCGGATCTCACTTCTGGCTTGGTTAGGCGCGACTGGACTGTCTATCCTCGCCTTAGAGTAGGCTGGTCAGGTGTGGTGTTTACCTCGCCAGGATCTAACACGATATATTCTAGCAATCAATTCGTTTCCCCCACTTATACTCTTTATTAATACCCACAAGAATCGGAGAGTAACATTCAAAATGACGGAATCGTGGAATGGGCGAAACTCGATATCGTCAAGTAGGATATTAAAACAAAATCTGTAATATTTATTTGCGACATTATGGAGATCATAATAGTAGGTGATTCTGTCGCTGAAAGGCAGTTATGGATAGCTACAACCTGAATAACCGATATATGGGTGAAATCTAGTCGTAGGAGTGGATTTTCCTGTCTGCAGTGTTTCTCTCTAGAAAATGAGCATATATATGTAGATATCCTTCACTAGTTCTCTCATTTAAATGTTGTATATGGTTGTATTTTAAAGAAAGGGAATACAATCAGTCTTAGTTTGAATTTACCGTTGTACGCAACAGAACTTGGCAGCCGAAGACAGAGAGAGCCTGTTCTCCTTCTCCGCTCTGTGAGTTTGTTGATTCTGGTTCATTAATGGCCGGTCTTCCGTGCGCTATCTTCCAACACGCAGCCCCCTCTGCACTGCAGTAAGAAGGCTACGAGGAACCTAAGAGCCTATGCCGAGAATAGATAGATGACCTCTTTGATGACTGCCAACTTGTATAAGCAAATGATTCAGCCTGAGACTTACGAAGCAGCAAATCTCCTCTTCTCCCTCTCTCTCTCTCAATGGGTGCATTCCCAGAAGACATGGGATAATAATAATCCCCCCCTGTGTCATGTGGTGAATCCAAAACCACTCCTCGCCTCTCCTCTCCTCTTCTCTCTCATTTCTTCTGAAGTGGCTGTCTGGACATGACACAGGCACGCGTCTTTGGTCAGTCGTCCATGCTCTATGTTCCGTGCACGAACCCCGCCCATTTATAGTGAGGTACCATTTCGAAGAGAAAACCCCTCCTAGCTCTTCATCCATATACTTACGCTAATAATGCCTCGAAAACATCGCCAACTCCGAGCACGTAACGTTAGTTGTCTATTCGGCCCTCCAGCTGGCATGGCACGGTATTGCCCGCACGAAAGATATGCCAAATTCCGACTTCAGAGAATAATAAATAACTTCTTTCTAACCTCAATGCGACTTGAAATCTTTCAGTGTAGATAGAAAGAATTAATTGCATTCTATATGTCATTTATCTCTCGATGCGGTTATTGTTTTTTTTTCATTTTACTGCAGCGTACTGAATCAATAATTTGCCACTCTACAATCCGCTTTATTGATTGGCTTACGGCGTAGACGGTAACCGTATTTGAAATCGCCAATCACGGATAGCCTGTTGATAGGCCGTCGTGTCTTATCGCCCTTGGCAACGGGGGGTCATTTAAGGATAAATAATGGTAATTTGAAAGAAATACGTTTACAGACACTTTACTTTAAAGGGTTCCTAAGGGACCAATGCCAAATCGACCACAAATAGCCTTCTCTCGACGATTCCATCGTTTCAAGGTAACCGTTTCCTTGGTTACCGAGAGATTCAGCCGTTTTGCGGGAATATGAAAGTTTGGAAAAACGACTTTTTAGTCGCTCTTTAATTTAAGATGGAGCATCAAAAGAAAGATATATATATATTGTAAAGCTCATCGATGTAGGCTAGAATTTGTTTTTAATGAATCTGTAAATACAATTACATAAACGAAGAAAGTGAATATTATTTATGCACATAACTTGAATCCTTAAAATTCAAACAAACCATTTTATTAATAATTAAATTCTAATTTATTTTTGCCGCCTCTCGATTTGGTTACTAGGGACGCTATTAGGAGGCGTGTTGGGAATCAGATACTTGACCTACTTAATTTCTATGGTAACGCCGAACGATTCCTAAACTTTTGGAATGAACGACTCCGAAAGAGGTAATATAGTGTAACATACAGTGTTGTACAACATCGCACAGTGAACTGGCGGTTTCAATTATAGACTCACGCCATGTCCTTTCGATAAATACGACAAGGACATGGCTAGTTAATCGTGCCTCGTGGTCAGCACAAATTATAATTAATGTCTCCGTGTAGATCGATGGCCTTTTCATTTCCATTTAGCCGCGTTGGGGGTATATCGCCCGGATGTGATCGAGCAAGCTTGCACCAAACTTTTGATCTCGCACTCAATTATATACTATAACTCTAATTGTCTAAAGTCTAATTGCCACATTTGCCACGAATTCGATATGTATATCTAAATTGCCTGGAATTATGATGGCTGATAATATAACAAAAACAACTATCTTTCTAAGTATGCCTCAAACAATTGTGAATTAGTGTTATCTTATTTTTTTCTACTGAGCGTGGACTAGATGCGATTATCGATTGTATTTTGAATATTTTTCCCCAATTAGATAATAATTAGGTCGTAAGACTGAATGCACGTCAATTCATGTATTATTGACTACATACATATATGTATATATAAATATAGTTTGTGTAGAAGCCGCTTATGAAGATTATTTGTCACACTGGTCATTTATTTATACTCAAAAGGGGGGATTATGCCGGTCGGCTGGAGGCATTAATACAAACCCCGCAGAACACAGTATTATATGCAAGTAAATATTAAATCCCCGAGGAACCCAGACTGAGGATTACCGCCGAGTCACCAATCGACGGAAGATAATTACCACCTGTACATGACGGTGTTACGGAAGGAAAACTGGCAATTCTGGTCTGGCCTCGGTCGACCTGGTCTGACCTTGTCTCTCAGGGCTCTCTTTCTCTCTCTCTCTAATTCCGACCCAATTAATTAGGACGATAGTCTGCACCGCAGGTAGGCCTCTGTGGAGGAGGATTAGCTTCTTCTCATGGACAGATTAGCAGCTCAGGTGTTCTCTGTGTTCTGCGTGATATTCTTCTTCTAATTGGGGAGCTGGCGTACTCCCCTTCATGGCGACGACATGTATTATGTAACTTCGTGTGTCTGCCACACAGATTATGTAACGCATATATTTATAGCTATTTTATCTCAAATTGAGGCATTAAATTTGTTGGCTTGTTGGTACTATTTTTTAGATTTCTAATATACGCTAAAACCTCTTAATGGTATAACACATAGCTGGTTTTGAGGTTGTAAATTTTGTTCCTTTTACGTGTGCTCGAATCTGTCGAGATGATCACCGTTTTCAGCACAAAACACGTTAGACTTAACTTTCCTCAAATTCATTGTTTTGAGTCATGCTCGACAGGGGTCTGACTCGTCAGGGGAGCCATTTCCAAACCAGCTGGAGGGCATGTTAGAGCAATCAGGGCTAGGTGGTAACCCCGTCTCATTTGATTTGGCGTTCTAGAGTCAATGGGCTTGAAAACAAGCTCCCTCCCTCCCAACGTGACACATACTCAGTTCAGTTGGATTAAAATTCTGGGACGAGAGAGAGAGTGAGATGGTTTTGGTTTTGGGGGTCCTAGAAGTTTGGTGGTACACTAATTGTGTTTTGGGGGGTTTGCTGTCGAGTCAAAAGTTATATGCTGTGTTCTTTGGAGCAAACGGGGGACCATCTGTGTCGAAGTTATATAGAGCGCGGCCATTTCAGTCTCTGCATAAAGAGGCAAGAGAAGGAGATAATATTATTCCGGATTGCGTCATTCAGTGGGATACTAATGCAGCTGCATTATAGGATGACTTGGAGGTGGTCTGCGCCTGATTTGCATTTCTGCAGGATTGCGACTTGGCTGTCTGATGAATATTCAATATTTATGGCTCCAGGCATATTGCGAGGGATAATTACTGGTGCTTGGGGCTTAATTCGGTGATTTCTGACCCCTTGCTTGCTGCGTAATACCCGCTTGGGAGAAAGGTTTGATGTAAGATGACGCTTTATATACATATATACGGCTCGGAATTCAAGGACTGAATTAAGTTTTAGTCTGTGAAATTCGATAGGCTTAGAGATAAAGCAACGCTTTTTCATTCAAGCAAGAGTTTTGAATTATTTACAAAATATTCTGCTATTGATCAACTTCGAAATCCCATCAATCAATGAATTAGAACTGTCTGGAAGCTAACATTATCGATTACATAATATGCGTACAGCTGTGTGTAGTTAAATCTATAGTATAGAAACAAAAGAAGTGTTTGCAATTATTTTTTATCAAACATAGCGGGTGGAATATATCTGATATATTGATTAATTTGCTTCACGAAAACACTGTAAAATGTGTTTTCAAATGACACACCTCATCCTCGAGATATACACATTGATCGTGGCACAGGTTTGAGTCGCTATAGTGCTGCATATTTAGTCTCTCTACGCCTCTTGAGATGGAGCTAATAGACCTGACAGAAGTAATTAGTGACCGAGTGACGTGCATTATCGTTCACACATTTTGCTCAATTATTCTTGGATTTGATGTGATCCAACATTAATAATGGTTTGGTGATGTAGTTATGTACAATACCTTTTATTTGTAGTCTATATAGTAGGTGTAATAGCTATACGTGGAATCAGGGGGTTTTAGTATGAACAGGATGATTTATTGATTGCGTTTTAAAATCCTTGAAATCGGTAATGAAAATAGGAGAAAATAGGTTTGAAATAGACGTATTACTTAGTTCTATCCTTTAACATCATACTAAAAAAAACTCGAGTAATGTTAAAACTATATTTTGCCGCATGATTCATATTCATTTTCTGCTTCACTTCACTTTATTTATTTATAATAAGAAAAAAACCTCTCTTTTGAATTAACCGTCACTGCCGCTGTAGTGGCGGATATTGTGGGATAATCATGATGTTGGCGACAATTGTAGACAGGATTATAGTCACTCTTGGTCACCAGAACGGGGGGTAGGAAGGGGGTTACTATTTTAAGGTCCGAATATCAAAACAAAAGACGGCAACAGACTGTAAAATTATCACGAACAGAAGAGAGGAATTATTGAATTCGTGTGCTTCGGAACCTTTGGCAGAGAGGGCCTTCCAATCCATTTCCTGATATGTAATGAGCAACGCTTCACTAAGTCTCAAGTTGTTTGTATTCCGTTGTGATGAGGTGTTATGGCAGTTCCTTCCCCCTCCACCGCCCCCCCCATCCCCCCTTCTCTAACTCTCAGCAGGATTTAAGTTTGCGCTGAGTCAGCAATAGCGCTCAACCGATAAAATTTGAATTATGACCCTCTTTCCCCCCCCCAACCCTCCCCGCACCGCTCCCAAAACTAAATCTCTCATGCTAGGTCCCAATGTTTACGCAGTGTGTTGCAGAATTATTATCTCAAACTCCTTACGCAAGCATCTGTCCTCTTTTAGAGAAGTTTGAGAATTTCTTCTACTCCAGTTTCCTTGCCAAGATTGAATTAAATTCTTCACAGCTTCTTCCGAAACTATATACTGCCTTTATAGTTTCTTAGCCTTCTTATCTTTTTTTTTAAATTTGAATTAGGCGCAACTTTTTATCTTGCAACACTCGCACGCACGCACGCCCACCATTCGACTCCAGACAAGTAAGTTGTAAAATGATCTCCCACCTTATATTATAGGCAGACTGCTTGCTGGACGGAGCTGTGATAAACTGGTCACTATACACACACACACACTCCCACTCTGTGTCGCTCAAATCTTGACGGACACACGCCTACCCTGGCGTCTTTGCTTGCCTCGAGGTGTAATCGAATTAAATTTGTCAGATTTGAGCACCACCGCCCCTCCCCATCACACCCACTTTACAATCCAAGAGATGCGCTTGGTGGAATGAGAGCTTACCTATACCCGACATTGAGATAAATAGATTTGTCTGTCTTCTCATTAATTTAGTAGAATCGTGGACATCGCTCAAGGGTGGGCCTTTCTTCCTTCTGCTTATTTCTGTACATAGCTTTCGATTGAGCCTGATTGCACACAGACGTTCATGTATAGTAATAGTATAGAGACACAGTGTACTCATTGATCTATTAGTGGATCAGGCTGCTAACTTACGCTTCTTTTGATCCCGATATGACTTGAGTCGTGTTATCTTTCCGCTTGATTAGTCACGATCGGAACTTGCCAAGTGAGCAGTCCACATATAACTATGTAGATTGGCCGTTAATTCTATTTGCATACTCTGCATTCCTTGAATGAGTTTAGAAAATGATCTTGTCTGCAGGTTTTTTTTATGTTTCCTCGTACTGTTTTGACCTTGTTGGGTCTCATCAGCAGCGCACACGCCCCTCGTACTGTTTAAAAGACCACATAGTTATATAATTATACTAAATGTTTTTCAGGTTTAAATGGTTTCTATAAATGTGTTATATTCTGCCTTTTATTAAGCGTCAGATAATTTATATATTAATATTTGAATAAAACCTGTCAAGAGAAACTTTAAGATAATAGATATTTATATGCTATTTCACTAAATGTAATACATTAATTATCTAACTATAATGTTTGTTATCGTGGCACGTAATGACACCTTTTAGAGATCATTAATTAATTAAGAATGCCTCCATCCGATCTCGAATGTAATCAATTAACCACAAAGCTGTTAGATGGATTCGTATTATTTATTGTCTGACAGGTTCTAAATATATGCAGGAAATCCCCACGAAGAAGACCAGTTTATGGGAAGTAAGATGAATTACCTGCAGGGGCGAGTGTGTTATTCTTCTAACATGACAGGAAGAGACTGCAGGCAGAGATCCAGCTAGGAGTTGATATATTATTGGTGGTGTGACTCAGATATTGGAATAAGACAAATGGGGTGGTTTCATTTTTATATCAATGGGGGAATTAACTGTTTTTTAATGATTACTAATGCTATATAAGAATTATTGTTATATGACTCAATTTTAAAAGCAATATAATGTATTTGTTTAAGTCATAAAATCTTTACAGACCGCAGAATACCTAAATGTGTTGCTTCTGGCAGTTGTGCCAGTAAACAATGCACAAAATGGAATTAAAATTAAACAATAACCTTTCTTTTATGTTTTAATTATATAATATAAGTCAAAATATCATTTATAAATCCTTAAATCAAAAGTATCCTACATTTTTTATATAAACTGCATACATTATACTTTGATTATACGTATATGTTTTAGCAATCCCTAATTGACAACCACTTTTTGAAAACCTATCCTTGACAACTCCACCCCCATTGACTACCTTTTTTTGACAATCTCTCCTTAACAACTCCTTTTTAACAACCCCTCCTTAACAACCCCTCCTTAACAACCCATCCTTAACAACCTCTCCTTAACAACCCCTCCTTAACAACCCCTCCTTAACAACCCCTCCTTGACAACCCCTCCTTAACAACCCCTCCTTAACAACCCCTCCTTAACAACAACTCCTTAA
>JAYRBW010036971.1:0-11862 GCA_036023295.1 Invenusta paracnida | reverse complement strand
ATGCCCACGTTTCGAGGCAGAGCAACGATTCATGGTGTCCTCAACATTATTGCGGTAGTTTGTGCCGCATTTAATGGAGCCATCTACCTCTATTTGCCCAAAGCTGACATAAGCAGTTCTTACGATTATCCCATCATTGAAACTTTCAATAATTTTAACTCTAAATACCTGTTTCAAAGATGCAATATTTCTGTTTAAATGAACAATAACATTGTGCTACTTTTTTGTCATTATTTCTAATAACGTCTTTTAAAAATTGTATATATCGTATTTTTATGTAATCTTCATTTATATTCAATGACATAATATGCTATTTATACATGTATATTTATTTCGTATTTTTTGGAAGCATTTTATAATCATTTGACACTATTATTTTTATATATTTGTACTGTGATATTTCAATATAATAAATAATCTGTATACTGAAATATAATGTTTTCATATTGACTATCTATTTCAATTAACCTTGTGATATTAGTCGAAAAATAATTAACGTTTAATTCTCTTTGTATCAAAATTAGAAGTACTTGCTAATATGTAAGTTACAGTTCATTTATATATGAACATATATATATTCATTAATATAAGTCATTGACTTTGGCAACATTTTTTTACTTTTAGCTACAAGCTAAAATTATTATAATTTGAATGATTTAGTGGGTGAATTATAATATTTATACCAAAAGAATAATTACCTACATATATGAATTAGTAAATTTATCTGTTTATTATAATGTTATATGATATATATTATACTATATATTTTGTTTATTTAATATAAATTATTAAGCATATATGTTTAGTATTCTAAGTATTAGTATTATATATGAATTAATTATTTATATATTTCTAATATATTTAATAACATTGTTACGTTTTTATCAGTATGAAATATGAATAAATTACAATCCAATAACAATGTTGCATGATTTCTTATCCTAATTTATAAATCAAATAATTTTATCTAACTATAATTGTGGCTCACATAATGCCAATATTCTCGACACTAATGTCAAAATAGATAATCATGTTTAATAATTTGATTTATATATTTAGATAATCAATGTTTGTTAATATTTTATTATATTTATTGGATTTATATTATTTAGAATAATAAATACCACACCGAAGCAATTTGTTCATAACATAATTTCAAAAGAATTATTATTTAGAATGTATTCTATTTTATAAACAATACTTATATATTTGTAAGTTTATTTAATCATTTAAAATTTACGTTTTTTATCAATAAACACACTATTGTTTACAGCAGTTAACGTAACTATAACATTAATATATAGATTATAGTTATCGAAGTTAAAATAAAATTGACATAATAATTAGATGCTGAATATGAAACTATTTTTTATTTAAATTCCTTGTCAATATCGTATAAATTTTATTATATATACGTTCACTGCCTACAAAGTTAATATCTCCATTGAATACAAATTTTATAACTTTAACAATTCTTTTTAGTTTTTGTGCAATCCGGAAAGTATGACATGTTGAAATTTAAACTCATTTAATCACAAATTTTCTGATTGCTCATATTTATTCGGCATCTTGATACATTCATATTACTTCGGTGTTATTATTGTTAAAATTGTACTTATGATTTAATAATCTGAATACACTGATTAATTTAATTAGGATACAACAACAGGAGTTTTGTATGACATACAGGATACAACAACAGGAGCAGTACTTCCTCAACACCTCCTCGCTGGTGTACTGTGGATCCTCACACATGTGGGGAACAAAATGGGAAAAAACTATCTACGAACTCGGGTTTTTGAAGGTTAGAGATACTGAGTCAGCGTGTCATCTCTGGCAACTTTTACCACAAGCTGGTGACATCGAAAGAAATCCAGGACCTCCCTTTAGCCATGCATGCAAGGGAGCTATTAGATCGAACACCACACCCTGGAAATGCAAAATCTGCGGGAAGCTGTACCATGCTAAATGTAGCGGAATCAATAGATACAAACGTGAGATTTCCACTAATTATACCCGTATTAACTGCGTAACAGGAACCCAAGATCCTGTCAACACTACTACTGCCAGTAGCGACTGGATAACCACCAAATGGGACAAATGCCAAAGAACTATGCGTGTAGCCGGTGCATGTTGCAACATCTGTAAAAAACAAGTCCATAAAAACTGTATGGATATTTCCAGCAGGCTCTTAACACTAACAGAGTTATTTCGAACAATGCATGGACTTGCACAGATTGCGTCCAACAAAGAGAGTCCAGAATTCATTTAGAAAAGAAAGCCATTCAGAAAGAAGATCTTTTAGGGCTCAATCCATCGGAGCCTGATAACACCAAGAAAGATTTTACGATTTTACAATGGAATAGCGAACATCTCATGTCGAAACTGGTAGAACTCGAAGAAGTTTTGAATGACATCGGAGCGGATATAGCGGTCATCCAAGAGACCAAACTAAGAAATGAGGACAAGTTCCCGGATATAAAGAGTTTTAGTATGGTGAGAAAGGACAGATTGCGAGATAACATGTCAAGATATGCTTGGGGTGGTGGGCTGGTGTTTCTCATCAAAGAAAATATCCATTATCAAACCATCGATACTTCCAAATGGATTGACAAAGAAGATGAGATCACCAAAATGCAAGGTATACAACTCCTTATCAATAAGTCTGACTCAATCAAATCCTCAACGTATACTGCCCTCCCTAGAAATCCAACCAGAAGACCAAAGAAGCTATTGGAAAAACTATAGCCAGATTACCAAACGATGAAAATTGGTTGATCTGTGGAGACTGGAATGCTCACCACAAAAACTGGGACCTCAAAACACCTAAGAACACCAGAGGTAAAAACATCAACACCTGGATTAAAGACAATAGATTTTGGGCCCTCAACGATGGTAATACCAAATTCGAAAGGGGCACCGAAATAAGATCGACCCCGGAAATCACCCTATGCCACGAAAATCTGCAAGAGAATCTATCTTGGGAAACGATCCAAAAGATGAGCTCCGACCACCGCCCAATGATCGTGAAATGGTCGACGAACCACAAACCGGAAAAGGAAAATCGAGATTAAGAATCACGAATCAAGAAAAACAACTAAAAGACTCCATACTGAAATGGGCGTAGAAAAACATCGGCATGAAGGTTCTCAGAACAATAAATGGGGAAGACCACAATGAAGAAATACATAATGAAGTGATTAAGAGAAATATACTCATGGGGGAAGACCAAATTGATTGGGAAGACGTCAAGTCTAGCAATGACAAGATCAAAGAACAAGTAGCAGTGTATAAAAAGGAGAAATGGTTCAAAGAAATGGAAAAGAACAGCTCGTTAGAAAAGATGTGGAGAATACTCAAAAGACTAAAAAAAGGAAAATCTCCTAATGAATCTGACAGAGTCCTCTCGTACAAAGGAAAGGGCAAAGTGTCCAGGAGAAGCAAGGCTAAAGCGTTCATAGCTGAGTACGCAGCAGTCAGCAAACTCAAAATTACTAAAAACAAATTAAAGATCAAGAAAGACGTCAAAGGTACTTCAGAAACAACATAGATCCAAATCTAGATTCAGACCCCATAGATCCACTGTCGATTAACCCGTCAACTTATCTCAATCTGTGAGCGATGCTCTTCACCTCAAGAAGAAAACAGCTGTTACACTCATATACGCTGCAAAAATACAGTCCTGAAGATAACCCCTATCTCGTATTCTCTCGCGGTAGACCATAGCCTTTAAATGGCCCCACTGGTAAAAATCAAGCGGCATGATATCTGGGGACCTTGGAGGTCATTAAACTGGCAAACGACAGCCAATCCAGAGATCCGGAAACTGCTTATCCAACCAACCATGCATGCATAATCTATAATGGGGTGTTGCACCATCTTTTTGAAACCGCTCTGGAAACTCACAGTCCTCTTTCATCAAGGCTGGTAGGAGTCTTTCTTGAACCTGTTCTTACATATCATACACCAAACCATAGTAACGAATCCGCATGTAATGATGAGCATATTGAGCATATTATTTAATCTGACTTAAAATTGACATTAGTGCATTATAATTGCTTATTATCAGATTATTAATAAATATTACCTATGTATGGCGACTTTTGAATCACTCTGTACAATACAATTACATTACAATTTAGTTTTACTTAATCGTAATCCTCATATAGACCGAGGGACTTTTAATTTCAACAAAGCGTTGAAGTGTTTTTGTTATTTTGAATTATGGACATGGTACAGTTTTTGCGTTTTGTTTGTTCCTTACTTAAAACATTATTATTAGTTATTAGTAGCTACTTGGAATATTTGTATTCTCTATTTTTTTCAAAAGTGAAGGATATTTCTGGAGATATTGTGTTAATTACTGGCGCAACAAGAGGAATTGGCAAATTGATGGCGTTTGAGATTGCAGCATACAAACCAAAACATGTAAGTAGATGTTAGTTTCATAAATATGCTGAGAAAAAAGTAATGGGGACTATATTTCAAATACTACTACATAGTCACAATTTGTATTGTATATAATATAGACTAGTAAACTCATTGAATTTACTTTTTTCAAGGGCAAATAGTGGATACTGCTTTTTTGACTGTATCTGTTGAGGCATTTAGTTGGAAGTTATCTTATTATGGAGACAGTCCACTGCATTATTCATTATGTGCAAACTACTAGCTTTTCATAGAGTACATTTTGTAGCATTCTCTTGTAGGAATTATAATAGAAAGCATTCTAGCACAAAACCAGTAGAATACCTTTCAAAATGTCACCACGTCATAACCAAATCAAAACATAAAAATTAAATATATTCAATATATTACAAAATACTTTAATTCATAGTCATAGAGTAATTATAGAGCCTAACTATATAATATATTGACTATAACTATAGGTATATTGTATATGATTTTTACATGCATCCAATAGAATAAGTACTGATTAAAATGATGACCTTTTATTGAGTCATCACATAAAAACAAATTTTGATTATTATCAATTAGGTTTAAATATATTGTAATTTATATATTTAAAATGCATATCAGTTGATTCATTTATTAATTCTGGATGTAATTCATGAATTAAAGCAATAATGGTTCTTTTCACTTTCAGAACTTATAATATATATATTCATGATATTATGACATGCACCCAACCAGAACCCCCTTCAACTGAGATTCACAGAAGCATTAGAAATCCTGATAGAGAAACTAAAGAGAAACTGACAATCAACAGTAGAGCAAAGAAGAATGAAAGCCACAGCATAATCTACACCTAACATTCTCTTGTTTCTGATTGGATCCTGCAACAACAACGTGAATGCTGCCTTGATAGAGATTTTGTAACATGTACCTATATAATAACTTTCTTCTCATTTATTGTATAACTGTGTAAATGCATGATTAGGGTGTTTTACACTGAAAGCTCACATAAATATATCTATACTAGCAGCAAGAGCTCTTGATTCTTTATATTTTTAAACCAAGTAACTGGGCAGTCATTAAGCAAAGTACCAATCAATGAAAGGGACTTCACAGGCATTTCTTAGCATTTTATACACAAATACAATGTCTTTATAAACATGTTTTACTGTATTTGACATTGCTACCCTTTGGAAGACTTCAATTCTGGTTTATTGTTTACATTTTTGCATTTAAAATTGCTTTTATTTGACATACCTATTAAAATGAAGGATTACCACATTTTCATATATCCCTTGAAGTTTTGATATATGCAAATTTGACTATATTAAACTATGTATATATATATAGCATACTGTTACTGAATTTGTACCATTGAAGAACCAAACATGCAATTGGAGGATACAGTATGCACAAATGAAACAAACTATTTGCAAACCACATATACTGTTGATCAGATGATAAGAAATTCTATCATACTTTTTGCTAATGGAATGTTCTTTTGGCAAATATTAAGATTATGACTTCATTACTGAAAAATATGCAGTCTAATATAATAATTAATTATGAGTTTTGTTAGTAAATAGAATATTATTATTAATATTTTATTATAGACTGGATATTCTAGAGCTGACTATAATGAAGTCATAAGATAAACTTGATATTCACTAATAGAATGTTCAGTTCATGAACCACACACATAGTTAGTGAATGGATCTGTCTGATAGCTAATTGTTAATTATTCATAAATTTACCAACTAAATTTAATTTTTTGATCAATTAAGTTATTAAAATGAATAATAATAATTATATTTTTAAGAATTATGTATAATCTAAGCAAGCTCTATATTTCACATGATTGTCATTTGTCATAATTGAAATATATTTGCTAACAAGTTGTTAGAGAGAGACATGCAGCCTCACATCAAAGTTAAAACCAAAGGACAACTTTCCTAAAGCAGTAATCAATAGAGAGAGAGAGAGACAATCAATAAAAAGCCAGCCACACATCAAAGTCAGAACCAAACAGGGACTATATATTCCTAAAGCAGTAAATAATAGAGCATTCTAATTGGTGCAAAGCCACTACATATTAGACACAATTCAATTACACTACCTATATAGAATATGTGTACATATTGTGTCATGTATATAGAAAAAATTGGATCAACATGGTCTTGACTTCTTCACTTTCCATAGACTGGATGATTTGTTTAGATTTATGGGTGTCTGGTTTAGACAGAGTTGAAAGTATATACATATTGTTCACTACTGATCAAGCTTCTCAAATGAAAATTGACCACATAATCCACAGGTATGTAGTAGGTAGGGATAATGTTATACTATATTTTTGGGTTTATATATGCCAACATCTTCCTTAGCAGGTCATTTTCAATATGTACCAAAAGGTTCCATGGCCTTCACTTTGAACTGACCATCAATAATACCAACAATTTCTCCATGATAATTAGCGTCATTATACTTGATTAAAACCCAGTCTACAATCTTGTACTTGTTTTTACACATGCACTCCTACAAATAGTAATATAAGGATTTATATTTTAATATTAATTAATTTAAATTCAAATTAATCTACCATTTTTGATAGGTGTTGATGTAGCTGGTAATTCAAAAGTAAAGGTTTCAGCCTTTGCAACAGATGTCAATTTTTGTGTACTAATTGTGGCCTCATCAATTGGTTGGAGGAAATGTCAACTCTTAGTACCCTTGATAACCTTGGAAGCCAGTTTAAAGCATTCATAAATATTTTGGATGCATGAAGCTGTAACAAAGGAACCTATAAGACATTAATGTTATTTTCACAGATTGTTAAAATATAATATATGTTACCAATCTACATTGAGTAAAGCATTTTAACGAGGTGATAATATAATATACTGTAAATATACTTAACTCCAATTATGCTATTGGATGCTTTATTAAACATTTCCAGTGGTTCAGTCAGAGGTGATTTCCACACGGGATCCATCTGGGTTAAAATTCCATGATTGTGTCCTTCATTGTTCCTTGAAATTCCTTGATTTTTTCCTCATTATTCCCTGAAATTCCTTGAATTTGGATAGACAAAATTTGTGGACACCACATAAAAACTTTATTAAAATGGCACAAGCAGAAAGAACATGATTCAGTGTTAGTGCAGCCTACATTATTTAATGCTCAGCATTATTTTGACTTTTGCCTGCATTATGCATATTTTAGGAAATTGTTCTTTTCCTGCAATATTTCTACACTTCTTAAAAATTCAATAATCTGTAAGAACATAGGCTGGTAAAACATTTTAAACTGTCAGTTTTATAGTTACTGTAATGTTAGTACAAAGAATAGTTGGTTAATTACTATAATTTTGTTTTCTTATATTTGGACTGTCATTTAATGTAATATTTTCTATTATGATTTGTGTGTTTGACTACCAAGTTGTGGATTATTTAAGTTGTATGAGTCAAATATTTTTAAGGTATAGTTTTATAATATTAAATTTAAAGAAGTTTTCAAATTTTTGCATTGAAAACAAATTATGCTGTATGTAAGAAATGAAGAGATAAATTATTTCCTCTAGAATCACCAAAGTCCCAAAAATGAAATGAGCTGGAGTAATAACTTAATATTTGATGTGAACATACATGTTTTATTTCCACTTACCTGTACATACTTTTGATTTCCTTAATGAATGGTAATAACATGTCATTGTAATGATATACTAATCAAATTAAAAATGATTACAGGGTTGCCATTTGTCCAGATTTTTTTAGACTGTCTGGAATGTCCTGATTTTAGATCAACATCCTTTTTATTTTTTATCTTTAAAAATAGGAATAAAGTTGTATATGCCTTTGAATGTTGGTGGTGATTTAGAGACACTTCTGAATATGTGTTTAAAATGGCAGAAAACAGAATTTGTTTGCTTAAAAGGTCATGTTTCAGACATTTAAGTAGAAAATCCGGACTTGGTATGCTTGCAATTATGGGATCTGGAGTTTTCCAATTGTGAAGTGGCAATCCTGTAATTACTATTCACATTTTCCTCAAATAATTATGTGTGAATATGTCTATTGGTACCCACATTGTACTAATAATTCAATTATGTGTCTACAAATGTTCTATATCTACTCTTTTTGTAAATTGTTATCTGCATTGTTAACTTTAAATCTACCTGCGTTTTTTGTCATATTTAGCTGCACCAACACATGATTAAAAAAACTATTCAAGATAAGAAACTCAGGATGATATTTTTAGACTACCTATGCTAAATAAATATGTTATGCTATTTCAAACTAAATGACAGCTGGTCCATCATCTTCATGCTTGATTAGAAACGTTTGTGCAACCATTTTTTCACCTGTTAAACTAAGCACCATTCAATATGTTCTTGTACATGTATAATTTCTGAGAGAAAGTAGACAAAAAAAACCTAAAATGACATTTTACTTAAAACAAGGGCTAAAAGCAAAACAACAGTCAAAAGCACAAGTGCCACCAACATAAAATAGCTTGTATTCATACTACAAAACTGGCAGAGAACTGATGTTGCTCACTATTAATTGTTATTTTTTAATAACTGTCTTTTTTCATCCATTGCATTTCATTTTGTCATATTATTACCATGGCACTGTTTTGTCATTAATCACTTGATCTTAGTATTAATCTGTAGATATTGCAGGATGCAAAAACTAAATGTTCATATTTTAGTGATTTCTGGAGTCACAAATGACATTTTAAATGGTAAAACATTTGTCAGGGTAGACATTAATAGTAATTTTTAACATATGTGTAATATTTTATTATTTAATGATTATTAACTTATATTATTGTTATATATATGTGCTCATTGTTATTATGGTTAACTTGTAAGCCCTTTCTCTAAGTCGTTTCTCTGTGTACTCTATGGGCTAGAAGATATTTTCTGTTATGCACTGCAATGTCCCATACCTAATGTTTATTCTTCAAATATTGTTGCCTTTAAAAAATTGCCTTCTTTCTAAAAATTGCATATTTGATTAATTATTATATTAAGAAACTGCAACACATTTCAACATTGAAAATGCCATTACTATGTTTTATCATCTTTTAATTGTAGATTGTGATATGGGGCAGAAATATAACATCTTTACAAGGGATTTCATCTAAGTTAAAAAGAATGAATGTACATTGTACACATCAAGTATGTGATGTTGGAGACAAGACACAAATTTTTTCTTGTGCACAGGAACTTAAAGAAATGTCACTTTGCCCAACTATTGTTATTAACAATGCTGGAGTTGTGACATGTGGTGACTATTTATTAGATTTATCTGAGGAAGACTTTGAACATACAATGAATGTTAATACATTTTCACATTTTTGGGTAAGTCATCTTATTAAATTATAAAAGTACATTTATAAATTTTATGATTGAAATAATTTACATGTTCTTTATTTACAGTTTGTTTTGTAATACATTAAGTAATGATTTATTAATTTTTATAGCTATTGTGTGCTATATAGTTTTTAGTTTCTAATAAACTAACATAATATTTCTTATGATGTATTTTATTGAAATATCTAATGGTTGATTTCAAAAATGTTACTTTTTTACTTTCAGTAGTATATCTAAATAATAAGTCCCTGTCTTAATCAATCTTTCTAACAATTTATAGTACAGTCAGTAATTTAATATATATTTTTAACATGTAATATATTAATAATTTTATTTTCAGATTTCTAAAGCTTTTTTACCAAATATGATGGCTATAAATCATGGACATATTGTTGATATTCTTTCACTAGTAAGTTACTTTGGAGTTGCAAGGCTTGGTGCTTATTGTGCCTCAAAGGCGGCTGGTGCTATGTTTTCAGAGACACTAAAGGCAGAAATGTTAATGTCTGGTACTACTGATGTTCATGTTACTTGTGTCTATCCCTACTTGATCAACACGGAAATGTTTTCTAAAGTGAATTTAAAGTGAGTATTTAAAATTGTTATTGTTTATGGCTATAACTATTATATTTTACTATATGATTACCTAAATAGGTTTTAGGTGTTTTAAAAGCTATTACTAAAGGGCTACCATGGTAATACATATATCGTTTTAAATTGTAAAAATTTGCCGAATTTTATTTGAAATTTTAATTTGCCAACTTATTTTTGTTTATAAATAGTGAGGCGAGCTAGTTTCATCTATTTACTTCACCTTCAATTTGTAACATAAATGTGTGCCTTGGCCATGGAGGCCATTGATTGTATTTTACCTAATACAGCCAAATTTCTTGCAAAACAATGAAAAGTTGTCAAAATAAAACTTCAAAGAAATAAAGAATATCTTTGTCTCAAAATTTATTTATATATATAATTATATAGCCTTATTTTTGTAACATAAATATCTGCATTTGCCATGGTGACATAAGGATACATTTGACTAATAAACCTAATATTTTGTATGCAATCGAAAATTCTTACAAAATAAAAGTCAATTGAGTGCTGCGTAGTTCTTATTAATATAGCATGTCTAATATTATACTCATCTATCTATTTATCATATACCAAAAATATTTCATTTATTGTTGTAAAGGTATTTAAAATACTTTAACATGCATACAGGGTTACTCGGATTTTCAGATTTTAATATTTTTTGTTTGTTTGTGTTTTAATACTTGCCCTAATAAGAAATTAAATATAAATAATAATAGAATACTTATTTATATTATATTTTATAGTTTAATAGTATTGAAAAAAGTGAAGCAAAATATAGGTTATCTAAATATACAAAGTGGCCGTAATGTGTACATTACAGTATTAAAAGTTAGACTTTTTTTAAAGAATATATATATACTCTGTGTGTTCACATCAATGTGAATATGAGCGTGTCACAGCTTACAGAGATGTCTTCCTCGATTAATATCTCCACCCTCCATTTTTTTCTGTCAAACTTAAATGAGGCCGGCCTAATTTAGGCAAGTGACAGGATATGTCCTGATCACTTTCACGAAATTATTTCGCCATGTGTTCAGCGAACGATTCTAACATCTGCATCACATAACCATAGAAATGCACTCATATACTGCTAAAGATACACAAATCTATACCTCAAATAGTGTTTTGATTTTGTCGACTCGTATAAATTCAATTATTAATAGATTTCCAAACGCAGTAGTTTTAATGACCACTATGTAGATCAGTTGTGTTACTTATAAATGTTAATTCATTCGTTGTTTAACTTCGTACTACAGTAGGATTCGCCTATATCGTATTTGTATTTGCCACATAAAAATATACGATATAGACGAGCATACGATATATGCAAACTTGCTTTTATTCTCGAAAATGTAGGCCTATATTGAATTATAAACAAGTATTGACTTATATTTTATTGAATTATATTTAGAAACGATTTTAGCGGCTCATTAGGTTTGTTATTCTTTGTTATGAGTCAATTATTGGAAGTGAAACGG